>VZSZ01005761.1:263140-285743 GCA_013398815.1 Ibidorhyncha struthersii
CCAACCCCCCATGTATTGCTATTCACACCAGGGGAGAGTGCCCTAGACACATCTGCAAGCCAGTGCATTAACCAATCATTGACAACTTCACTGACAGCTTCCCCCCATGCTTTCCCTTGTTTGCCACCATCTTAACTTGTAATCTTTTAAGAAGAAACTATTTTTAAATACAAGTGCATATAGTGCAAACACAGAAGCTGTAGTTGAGGCACGGCAATCTTCACTGGTCCCAACTGTGGCTGAGCCAACTTCTGCATCACCATTGCCACACACACAAAATAATGCAAGGTACTGCGTTCAAAGATGAGGAAGTACCAGAAATTAAGACTGATGGGCAAACTTCATATATCACACACTAGACCAGACATGTGACAAGGAAAAGATGGGGATGGATGGGCAGTAAATGGCTATTCTGAAGCAGAAGAATGGTTGTAAGGAGCAAGGACATAAGGGTAAGAATGAAAGCAGACAGACCACAAGAGCAAGTCTTTTTTAATGACTTTTTTATGAAGGGAAGTGGTGAGGGGGAAAAAAAAACAAACTAAAACTGATAGTGGCTGCCCAGAAAAAGTCAAGACAGGTGATGGTTTCGTATTTCCAGGAAATCTCCACTTTCATGGAATCTTCACAGGTAAGTAATTTTAAGTCAAACCCATATTTAACAATGATGAGAGCCAAAAAGAATAGAAAATGCAAAGACAGGAAAAAAACCCAAGTCATAAGCAAGTTTGAAGTGGAGAGGTCCACCAGGCTGAAAGGCTGATAAAATGGGAGAGAAGTTGCACAAGACGACAAAACAATACCTCTGATCTGTTCTAAGTCAACAGGAAAATTTTGAATAATTTTAATCAATGAACCAGGTTTCAGTTTGGAGAGAAGGACAGAGCTGGAAAATACATAAATGTAAAGGCGAAAATGAATTGGAAAGAAGGACCTGTTGTGAAGAAAGCTGAAATGGACCAGAACACTGATTTTAGCCGTCTCTGTTGCTAGTTTCATGAACTTCTAGATAACTTATGTCTTCTGCAATTAATATTTCAACCTCAGTCTTTCGTCAATATAATAAGTAGAAATATACAGTAAATATACTAGCAGTGTCAGTCATAATCTTAAAATTAATTCACTCCACAAGTCTGTCCTTTCCACAAAAAGTGAGGACAAAAACCCTGACTACCAAACTAACATTTTAAACCCATCTTCATATACCTTCTTAATTACAGTCCAAATTCCTAAATATAAAAGAAAATCTGATCCACAGATAACAGTTACTATCCCATTCAAAAGTAGAGTTTAATAAAAACGAGATACAAAAATCTTAAAAATTGAGACGATTTCTTATTTAAAACTACATCTGCTACACATTCTTTATTTTCAAGCCTTGTTCAACATTTCCTGGGACTTACTGATAATTTTCTCCTCTAAAAATATCCCAAAATCTTTTGCAACAAATGCTGAACGAAGTGCCGCATATCCCTTCTGAAGAAAGCTCACACAGTACAATTAGAAATGTCAATCTGAAAAATGTCAAAATATCTCAAAAATAAACCATTTGAAATTCCAGAAATTTAAGTGTTTCAGTGTGCCGATCTGAAAACTTTCTTTCAAGTCAACAGAAAAAGGCACACTGTCTACAGTGAAGCTTTTCGGTTTGATACCTCAATCCTGTCCTATTAGAACCACTCAAACTCTATTCTTTGGTACAAAAATCAGGCAACCAACAGATTATCAGATAGAATTAGGCAAATTAAAAACATCCATCACTTGATAATTGGAGACGTGCTCCTCCAGTGCTTGCCTACAGGGGAACACAGAGATACGGTCTGAGCTGTCAGAGCATAAAGGAGATCGTTTCATGGAAGTGGTTTGAAACAGCACATTTTATGCCAGCTCTGCATAGCAAAACATTATACCCTGAGAGTAACAGTGAGGCCTTTCCCTCTCTTTTCTTGACAGCCAAATACCAGACTTTACCAGCAAGTAATATCAGAAACTTGGTTCTAGTCTTAAAAAATATGGGTATATTTTGGCTTTTGTGTATAGAAGAGATGACTTTGGTTCCAATGCTGAAGTTTAAACATTACTTTTCCTCCACAGCTGAACCTGTGGATTCAGTTCTGTAGGCTTTTTATTCAGGAAATCAGGTTTATTTTTTCCCCTAGAAATACTGGTATAGCTAACTACTCACATCTACAAATATTTGCATGATGAGGATATAGATGTTGCTTGAGCTGGAAGTGAGGCAATACCTATGTGAATCCCATCCTGCATCAAGAATTAGTGTTTCTCCCTACCTGCCCCCTCCCAACACCCTCCCTCACAGATACATCTTCTTCCTTCCAGAATTCCAGCCATTAGTTCACTTCTAATTTAGGGCGATCACTTTTGCAGGCCTGACATCTCAGAATTTGCATTTCTGTTTTTTGAGAATGACTGAACAAGTGTTCAAAATCCTTCAAATTGATCCCTTTATTATGGGGAAAAGCATTGGCAAGACAACACACATGGCATGACAAACGGAGTCACAGCACATGCCATGGCCACTGCTTAATCCCTTCTCTGCCCTGTAAGGTCACAAGGAGTACAGCCCAGGGGTTCCTGGTGAGCCCAAGGCAGTTGCCTGCGCATCAGTTCTTGTACTGAACAAGAAGAACTAGATACTCACAGGCTAACTTTTCACATTTCAGTAATCCCCATACCAAATCCCCTTTACGGGCAGTCATCTTAAGCTATTGTCACTGCACACTGCAAGCCTTTCTTCGCTCGATGAAGAATTGAGCTAGTGAGGGTTCTGCTAATTTGTTAGCTGTTGGAAACACCCATTAGTCACCCGTCAGAAATTACTATGTCCTACAGGACACTAAGCAACATATTGTAACAGAGTAATGAAGAGCTCACCTATCTACTCTGTCTGCCACCTTTCTGAGCCAGCTTGCTCCCAAGGCCTTGCATGTGTCACATACACTGCCCTTTTAACTGTTAAAGATTCTAGAAGCCTGACTTTGTGGTTGTTTTTTCTTTTTCATTTTATTTTAAACCATCACAGACCACACACAGGAAGTCCTTCATATGTTCAATCCAAGTTTGGTTTTCAACTTTTGCTCTTGCTTCTAGAGAAGACCAACCCAAAGTATTTCTTCAGCTCCTTGGAGAAACCAGGGGAAAAAGATTTTACATGCTCTGCAACTGCTTCTGTCTGAACAAATCTTCTGATTGTATCTTCCACACACCATCCTTCCCATCCACATTCTTCATATCTGACGTACCAGGACAGCTAACACACTGACCAGCTACATCAAGGATCTACTGAGATTCATATTATTTACTGAAAGGCACAGAGTTCTTGCCTGAAGTGAAGCCATAAGCAACAACATCACAGAAGAATGGTGCCGACAACTATTTTTTTCTTATCATAAAATGTGACCATTAATCTCATCGTGATTATAACTCTGTACTTTTGTGTGCATGAACATACTGTGAATTTTGAGTTGGAAAGAATTTCCAAATTTACACTAGGGTGTAAAATGCAATTTTCAGTTCAAGTTATTTAATTATTATCCCTGATTTTACTTGCAAGTAGAGGAGAAGAAATTCAGAGGTGAGCCAACTTTTGTAGCCAAATGCTAGGAAAATTGAAAAAAAAAAAAATCCAGAAAAAGACTAACACATCAAAATAAACCACAGAGATTTAACCTCTCGTAAACAGTTTACATCCATTGTCTCTTAATAGAAAGTAATTTCCAGAAGCAGTCTGCTCTAAAAAAAAAAAAAAAAGAAAACATTGAACACTGCAGCTAGTCATATCTTAAGGGAAAATTAGAAATTTAGACTATTAGCATGTTGAATACTATTTAGGAAAAAAAGTATCTGGGTTTATCAACACTAAAAAAATCCATTTTTTTTAATTTGAGACCACTGAGGTACCCCAGCATTTTGACATGCCTTTTGCGAAATTTAGCTCAAGGTTAGAACTATTTTATGCAGTGAACTTTGTACAGCACTGAGTTAGCTGAGTCCTTTGAACAGGATTCTTGAGGTCCTCCTTGAAAGAGGAACAGACACAGACTTGATGGCAGTGGACATGAGCTATCTGCATAAGCAATCAAGTCTTGGTGGAGCTTATTTTGGTTGCCACACAGCTTGGTCATCTCTTGCTAGGTTATTAAAGACTAACTGCTCTGGACATGACAGATCAAAGATCAGAAAGAGTTTCAGATTGTGTAGACCAGCACCCACACACATTCATTCCCAACAAGAACCAAATGCTACACATCATTCACTGAACTCCCAGAACCCTGCTCACAGATTATCTGTGAGTAGAAAGGGATGACAATGACTCAACTCCTTACACATTGCAAGTTATCTGCTAGTATGAATTACTCATTCAAGCTCTAAACACCATATTTAAATGTGTGAATGTTCTCACTTCCTTGTTAATAGCGAAGGGCACTTTTACATTTACATTTCTCTTTGAAGGTTGGTAAAGCAGCTTAAGCCAGTTCCTCCAGGGAAGGGGAGCGGGGGAGGTGGGGGGAGATTGGTACAGACTCCCAGTTAATATAATTTTTTTTTAAAAAAAGTTTGTTACTTGCCAAACAGTTTTATGTCATAATTTATAAAAAAAAAAGAGTATCTCAATTCTTTCAGTGTCACACCCATGCCAACAGAGGAAAAACCACTCTGCTCTCTTCCAACAATTAGTTATTCCCCAGATAACAATTAAAGTTGGGCAATAAACTTAAGTGTAGCTGGAGTTAAAATTAATTTATAATCATCACAGCTGGAAGAGGAAGATGTACCTTCATTAAATGTTCTGTTAATATGCTGTAATGTATTATTTAAGTGATGACAGAGCCTATTTCTGTACAAAGCACAAATACAAAACAGGCACTGGCATTCACTGTGGCCTCATAGAGGGTATATGCCAACACAGGCCCTACTTTTCCTTCGTGGATGCATCTTGCATACTGGAATGCATTACAGCAGTTTAACGACTTTCTTAAATTAAGCTTCAATAGAGCTACATTGCAGTGTAAGTACCTAAAACTGAGAGCCTTCCCTTAAATCACATTGTCTTCTCTAATACAAAAGGGTCCCCTTAAAAAATGCTCTAGAGACCATACAGAGACCACCAGGAGAGTTCACCCACCCTGAACCCAGTGTAAGATCTGGGCACAGCAACATCCCTCCAGCTGCATTTTAAAGAACACTTCATCTAATCCTTAAGCATCAACTCATGTAAGTCATCCTGACATGGAAAGCTTCATACAGTAGAAGCAAAACTGAGTTGAACCATCAGCATCAAGCATTTCAACCTTTGTATTAACAATGAATACAGTCTGTATTACTAAAAGCATAAGCAGCAAACAGTGTCCCCCACCAAACACTGCACTTTTGATACCCTCCCATTCCACTAAGACATGCGCTCACCCTCAGTGTATGGCATACTCATGTTCCCCAGGAAGAAGCAGATGGGAAAAGCAAGTCGGCCTGATTTATCATACCAAAAAATAAATACATATGCATTGCTTTGTACCAAGTAACACTAACTCCTGTCCACCAAATAACACACTTGAGAATTAACTAACATCTCCAAAAAATTTAAAGTGTCAAGAAAAATTAAATTACTAGAGTAGCAACGTTAGCTGGCTGGATTCAGCAGTTCAATGTTATTTTTTATTAGTGCTAGCCTGATATTTTGGTGTATTTTCAAGATCTGTATAACTGGGAATATCCTTTTGAAAGAAAGTAGCAGTAAATTAAGCCGTTATAGAAAAATATTCTGCTCCAAAATACACTAGTTTGGGTGAGGGTGGGGTGGTGGAGTTGAGGTTTGTTTGGGGTTTTATTCTAAAAACTTCTCATGTAGCATGCCCAAATGACAAATGCATCCTGGTTTTACAAATGTTTCCTTCCTAAGAAAACCAGTAAAAAAGCTCAGTCACAACCATAAAACAAGATATACATCTTCATTATACCTAGTCTCTCAAATTTCTTCTATTTTTCATGTTTTTAAATAAATAGTTTCAATATCATAAAACACACAATGACATCTAAACTACAGACCACATCTATTTAAACATTTAAAGTAGTAAATTAAAACAGACTATAATGAAACATTATAATGAGAAAGTCTCGTTCATGATGCTATCGAAAAGCTGAAAGAGATAGTTCAAGCAGTGAGACAAAACACAAGTATAATGTGGAAACTTCATTTTGCTCATTTAGAGGGGCTACAGACACATTGGGAATGTGGTAATGCAAATTAGAGAAGTTCATCTCAGTTTCCAAAGGAAATCATATGTACATAAAAAATGAAAGACAATCATGGCAATTAATATGAACTAGGAGTCTCAAGTTATACACAGTAAAAAGGAATGCCAAAGAGGCAAAGTTTGAAGGTAAAACCTAAATAAATACCTCACAGCGTACTGAGAGACGTGTACAACCAGCAGAACCGAAGATAATAAAAAGGAACGTTCCACCATGAATTTCCATAACATTGGCACTATTACATGGTAATGCTTGAACTTCATAATAGAAGAGGAAGAAATGGTGAAAAATCCTTTATCACCCTTTTTGTCCAAAATGCAGAGCGTATTTATGTCACACAACTAAATATTTTATTCCAAAACTAACCAAGGAGGATATTTAGAAGCCACTGCAGCCACTGAACACTTACAAATCATCAATAACTTGACATCTTGCTGACCAGATCATCAGAACTGACCTGCAGTGCTTTACAACACTGCCTACCAGGCACTCGCCATACCGGATACCTGCACCCAACACCAGCAAAACAGGATAACATTGGAGCCAGGGAAATAAGTAGTGGAATAGCTGATATAACCCAGTTGAAAATAATAAATAATCACATATTAATTATAGCATCTATTGTATTTATGGAACTAGACTGTGTCAATATAGCCTTTGGTAAAATATTCGGTTCTACTCTCACTATATCCATATGGGATAAGAGATACTTAGGCATCAGAAATAACATTTAGTTACATCTGATATCAGACATTTAGAGAGTTCCAGAAGGTGTCTGCAATGATACTGAATGAGCTTTTGACGAAGACAGATGCTTAAGACAGTATATTCTCAGAAGTAGAAAATACAACCGGAAAACAAAAGGTACTACATAGACCAATTGCTGGTGAAAGTGTCCAACAGGAACGCCTCCCTCAAACCTTATGTTACTTGCTGCTTTCATCAACATCCCGAAGATGCAACCACATCGCTTCTGCCAAATAATCTGGAATGCATCAGTAACGTGCTCAAATAAACAATATATTGGCTTTTTTAAAATAGAAGGTAGCATATTTAAGGATGCAAATAATCATACCTTCATATGAATTAAAGACTTGTCCCCATCCTGCCTTCATATAAAAATTTTTTCTTGTTCTGTAAAAACATCTTTATATAAAGCATGCAATCAATAAAAGTGTATTTACAGCCTTATTCACCCCGCAAGCAACTCTAATTTTATTTCACTGAAACTGGGACAAAAGATCACTGCTAAATCAATCCAATATTTTGACATTCTGTCTTTATAGAATTGAGCTATCCCAGGTTTTTGGTCACCCACAGAACTGTAAATTGATGGTTCTCTGCTTGAACTCAGTTTCTCCGAAAAAAACCAAAACAAACAAACAAAAAAAAACAAAATACACATAAACAACCCAAACAAGCCCTAAGCCTCTATTTCCATATTTCTCATTCAGAACACAGTAGAAATATCCTGATGCATTTACCAAAAGTAGTGACGTTACCCAAGCAGCATGCCAAAAGGAGCCATCAGAAAGGCATATATTTGAGCTGTGTGGGAGAAGGGGGTCTGGTGTCACTTTTATAGTTTGAAATGCAACAGCAGTTTAAAAAAAAAAAAAAGATTCAATTAGCTCATGCATTTACTGAGAGTAGGAGGTCTCACTGGGGTTGTCAGAGGAAATGATATTTAATCAACATGATGTCAGTCAAGTGCTTGTCAAACCTACTACAATTTTTCAAAATCCAAAATGTTTTATATCATAATTGATGAAAAATTATACGTAGAGATCTGGCCACTTTAAAATAAATTACAGCATTCGAGCCTTTCTTAAGAGTTTCTGGCAGGAGACATTGTTACTACGTTTATTTTAAAAGCCTCAATTTCTGCAATGTGGAAGGAAAGTTTAATTTAATTCTCTCCCCCTTCCCCCCCCAAGAGTATGATTTGGACCATCTACAACAATATTTAATTACATAATTATGAAATTACAGAAGACAGGTATTAATTTAAGCTGTACCATTTTCTACCCAACTTGCATTACAGCAAGCGTTTCTGAAGAGCGAACAATCTAATCATCCAGAAATAGAGTGCCTCCTTGGAAGTGTACTGGGGCGTCTGCAGTTCACTCCTGGGGAAATTAAACCTGCTACGGGGCTTGCCCCACGTCAGAGGTTAATTAGCTTTACATTATGCCATTTTAGCAGCACTACCTGGTGCACAGAAGGATTAGACTAGGGTTAGACTTAAAAGGCTCTAGAGAGGAGAAAACCAGAAGATACATTACAAACAAGGTTCAGAAGAAGCCACAAGTCAGCTCAGGGCTAACTCCAAAATCAGAGTTGCAGTTAAGTGTCAGGACTGACTGCTGACTTTGGCTCAGATGTTTGACTAAAGTCTAGAAGAACCTGGACTGCTTGCATGCTACTGTGTTCCCCTCCCAGACGTCTGCATGTTGAAAATCCCCCAAAGGGCCAGAGCAAACACTTGGGAGACAGTAGTGGACAAAGCTCCACATGAAAATCTTGCGCAGCTTCATTTGTCCAAAGGACTGGGGATCAGAAGCTCTAAAGGTTTACCTGGTATAGTCTCCAGAGTCCCATCAGTTTTCTACCTCTACCTGTACACCCATGGAATTTCTCTTAAGTAATTTTTTTTTTTTTTAATAGCGTTAGGGTCAAAGAAGCAAATTAACTCAATAGATTTCAGTAACTTTTAACTACTGTCTGTTGGAAATACCACAGTTTCCCATCACGCAGGGATGTAGGTTAGAAAGGCTGAACTACAGGTAGGGCACCACAGACCTGATGATCGTAAGAAACGGTGAATGCTACTCCAGAGTACTACAACGTTTGCGTCAGCTGTCCCCAACAAAGTGCATGTTCACTTCAGATTAGGGTCAGGTCACACAGCAGAGCACGCTCTGACTTACGCAGAAGTATATACAAAATACGATGGATGAAACAGCTTCATAAACGTTTGCAAGCTCCAGCAGGAGTGCTCAGTACAGCTAAAGGACTGCAAGTTCAAAGGGAATCATTCATAAGAAGAACAGGCGTTCCTGCCGCAATGGATGAACAAACCATTCATCCCAAATCAAACTGAAGACTCCATACTTCTAAGTTTGATACACTGCTTGCAAACTCCCCCCCAGATGAGAAGAGTTTACAGTGACTATACAAACTGCATTAGGAGACTAGAGGTAAATTAATATTTAGATAAACTGGAAGAGAAACAACTTAGAGTATTAGTAATACTGCAGTGAGGCCCTATTCGGAGCAATAGGTAGTTAACTTTACTTAAAAAGCTTAGATCGATTGATAAGCATTTGGAATTATTGTGCCCACAAGAATTCTTTGCTGTCTCCCAGCAAGCTCAGGTTATAAAAGATGTGTTTCTGAGAAACATAACTTCATTTTTCTTTGCTTTGGAGAGTAACATTCTGGAGATAGACTTTTGAAATCACTGGTTTGTTTTGCAGCTACTGACAGAATCAGCCAAGGAATGAAGACAGTCTCCTTTAATCATATTGAGCTACAAATCACGACTAAGGCAGCGTGTCCTTCTGCAGAGCACAATTCAAAATGATACACCTTCAAGAAAGAAATTCTCGCAATGCATCTAGACTTTCAGCAACACCTGACAAAAACGCAGCTTCGTTATTTGGAAAGAAAACTGCACTTGATCAGTAATTTGGCTCAGAGCCATCCCCACTATCGATATAGACTGAGGGATGACCAGATGGAGAGCAGCCCTGATGAGGAGGACTCGGGGTACCGGTGGACAAAAAAAAAAAAAAAATGGACACAGGCCAGCAATGTGCACTTGCAGCCCAGAAAGCCAACCTTATCCTGGGCTGCATGAAGAGAAGCGTGGCCAGCAGGTCAAGGGAGGTGGGTCTCCCACTCTGCTCCGCTTTCATGAGACCCCGTCTGGGATACTGCGACCAGCTCTGGTGTCCCCGCTACAAGACAGACATGGACATATTGAGGCAGGTCCAGAGGACAGAGAAAACACCTTTCCTCTGAGGACCATGTTGGGGATGTTCAGCTTGGAGAAGAGATGGCTCCAGGAAGACCTTACTGAGGCCTTTCAATAAGCAAAGGGGAGCTTGTAAGAAATATGGACAGGGACTTTTTCCCAAGGTCTGTACTGACAGGATAAGGGGCAATAGTTTTACATTGGATTATATCCAATTTAGATTGATATAAAGGAAGCTGTTTTGGTGGTTTGGTGTTTTGGGTTTGTTGGTTTGGAGGGTTTTTTGGGTTTTTTTGGTTTTTGTTTGTTTGTTTGTTTTAAACACATAGACAATGAAGGTGGTGAGACACTGGAACAGGTTGCGCCCAAAGAAGTTGTCTATGCCCCATCACTGAAGTGTTAAAGATCAGGCTGGAGAGGGCTTCGAGCAACCCAATCTAGTGAAAGACATGGCAGGTGCATTGGAGTACATGATTTTTACAGATCCCTTCTGGACCCAAACTATCCTACAATTCTATGAAGCATTCAACAGTTCACTATGATACCCCTAATTTTCAAGCAAGAGACCAATACCATAGCTAGTCTGGGGTTTTGTTGTTGGGTTTTTTTTTTTCTTTCAAAGTTCATTAAATCCAAGCTATTTTAGAAAATAGCAGACAGAAGAGTAGTTAGCTGCAGAAACACATGCAGCATTTTATAACTGGACAACCAAACACGCTGAGCTTCACTCTCAAACATCGCCAACAGAAAGAAGTACTTCCAAGCTCAGAATATTGAGATTGCTTTGCTTAGCATCTTCTTTGACAAAGTGGACCTCAAAGTGTTTATTATCATAACCTGTCACTGGTGAGCCACTCTTATGCAGCACATGTGCTATAAATAAACACATGTATCTCGGTCAGAAGCCTGAAAACCCTGAGTTCTCTGCAAAACAGAAGCATTTGTGGGATAAAATGATGATTCAAAACCTACCAGCACGTTTAAATGCCCATCCATTGTCACATCCAGCCTCTGGATCCTCCAAAACACAGCTACATAGCCTATTCAAATAGGCTTCTACCTCCACCAAGATTCACCATTTAAATGGACTTCTGTTCCACATTAATTACAAACTGTGTAGTCCATTCCACACACACAGGATTACAGTTTATTTTAAGGTTTTTTTTCCTTATTGTCAGGTTTCCCCGATATCACTAGAAAGAATGAATGTTTGAATTAGTAATCACCTAAGTTATGCTTTTACTTCTTTATGGTTGTTTGCCACTGTGTTTCAAATAAGCCCAAATGCAATTTTCAGAATTTAATACAGCCTATTTTTAGCAGCGCAGAAGGTCTGATTACAATTTTTTTTTTCCCCTCCATTTTACTATTTGGTATAAGATGGGCATTCACATTTAATCATATCCATAGATTACCTCAATGAATACAAATGTGTTACATTATCTTTAAATAAATGAATGTCAATATGTTCTAGGGTAACAGAAGTAATTGCATATTGATAACAGTCATTATCATAAGTCATGGTTGCTGGCAGAAAATCCACTTGTATTTTTTAATAAGGTGCAATATTATGGTCTATTTTGAGATGATAGCTTTCTATTTCCCCATACATAATACAATATCACTTCAATATAGCTGGCAGACCCTGGGAATAGATAAAAATTCAGAATGTAAACCTGCAAATTGTAAGATTTTACAGTCTTTTGAAACTAGGGTGGATATTCCAAGTACCTCAGCAAAACTGATACGAGGGAAACATTATCTGTGCCAGGCTGATGTACCTTCCGTTACACTCACCACAGCAGATAACAGTGACTAGGACATTATACTGAACTCAAACAACCAGATATTTGAGATTTTGTATTGTAGCTTATTGCAGTTTGCAAAGTAATCTGAAAGACACTTGAGAAAGGGATCTCTCTCCCTCATTTTTAAGAGGCACAAAACTTTAAAGGTAACAGATATTCTGGATGCATCTGCTACAGGAGAGTAAGGAAGTTATAATATCCAATATCAAGATTGGAGGCTCTCATTCTGCACTGCTGCTCTACCTTATTGCTTTAAAGTAGTAGAAAGAGAAGTTGATAAAATAAGCAGACAACTGCAGAGTCCTGCACCATGGACAGAATATCCCCATGAAACAGTTCAGGCTGGAGACAGACTATGTAGCAGCTTTGCTAATGAGGATGTGGGGGGCCCCATCAGGACAGGGATTTTAACGAGACAACAGCGCGTGGATCAGCAAGAGCGCAGGAAGGCCAAAGAAAGCAGAGTGACTGTATCCCCCTACTTGGCAGCTGTGAGGCCACACCTGGAATACTCTGCCTAGTTCTGAGCATGCAAAAAAGACTGACTAGTGAAACAAGTCTGGCAGAAGGCCGCTAAAACGGCCCGCTCAATAGAGGGGGCCTCTGACAGCCCACTAAAGTGGAGGCTGCAATACATGATGTGTACAAAGAGATTGCAGAAACATGTTTTCTTCACCCTGGAGAAGAGAAAGCTTGTAAGAGGTGGATCTTACTGCTGTCCTCATCAGCCTATAAAGCATGGTTATAGAGAGGACATGACTCCTACTCTTCCACAGGACAGTCAGTCAAGAAGAAAGCATCACCATTTGCAGCAAAGGAAATTCCAATTTCACTGTGGGAGTGGACAGGCACTGGCACCACCTGCCCAGAGAGGAATCACCACCTCAAACTCCTTTGGACAAAGCCCTGATGTACTGGGCCTGGCTAGGGTAGAGTTAGTTTTCTTCTTACAGCTCATACAGTGCTGTGGTTTGGATTTTGACCAAAACAGTCCTAATAACACCATAACGGTGTAGCTGTTGCTGAACATCATTTGCACAGCACGAAGGCCTTCTTTTTCTCACTCTACCCTCCCTTGAATACATTGGGGGGTGACTGGAGGGGAGAACCAGACAGGTTACCCAAACTAACTAAATGGATATACATCAGCTGTTTTCTTCTGTTCTTCCACTTAGCAAATGATTTTATTTTTTTTTACATGTTGACCCCCCCCAAGTTTTTTTGCTTTTATTCTTCCTCTCTTCTTCCCCCATGCCACCAGGGGTGAGTAGAAGTCAGCAAGCAGCTGTGTGGTGCTTCGCTGCCCACCTGCACCAACACACACCACCTGAGCAGCATGGTCCAACTCTGAAGCTCGTCATGCTTTCAGCACAAGCCTGGACTAGATAAGCTCTAGAAACCTCTTCCAACCTAAATTATCCCACAGCACAAAGCACAGGCTTCCTTATTCCAAACTTGCCCTCTAGAAATCGGTCACAGTTTGATAATAGCAAGTGCCAGACTTGGAACACCCAAGCCAGCAGTCACAACACAGTAGATGTATTTGCATGTGAGATTTAGAAAAATGCAGGTAATCAGCCTGGCTGTGGTGCTGTGCTGTCCCTTGGGATCAGCACCGCTCCACCCCTGCCACTGGCTCACACCAGGCCCCAACGCTATCACCACCTCCTGAGACAGCCGCACTGAGCACCGTGGGGAGACCTTCATTTATAATTACTCACTACACTGCAAGACAAATACACAGTAACATTGCTTTGAAGTACAGTTGTGTCATTTTATTGAAGTCTCCTGCAGGCAAAAGGAAAGCACCAGCTCGAACATAGCTTGGTTGTAGGTAGAGAAATAAAACATTCGAGTACCCAGTGAGCGTATTAATCATAAAAGCTTTCTCCTGAAGTGAGGAGTCTTAGGGGGAAGAAAAAAAAAATTAGTGTTCTCCTGAACTCCTCTATAATGAAGTGTAATTAAATCAACATGTTTGTTTCTATGCCATTATCCAACCAAAAACTCAAGCCCAAAATTTTCTATTCAGCATCTAAACAACCCCATTTTTAAAAAAGCCAAATATTTCAAATTATTAGTACGAAAAAAACCCTAAGACATGCTTTGCAAGCAGGCTGCACTGCCCCGGAGCACCCCAAGGCCTCAGCCAGGAGGCACAGGTACCACAGGCCGCTCCCCGCACTGAAGCGTGTCCCTCGGGGTGAGACAAACGCTGCCAAGCGCCCGTACCGCACCTCATCGTCTCTTGGAGGCACGCACAACTGGGGTTTTTCATTTAGTTGTTTTTTAAGTGATCTCCCCGCAGACCCAGGGCCCCGGGCCCGCAGGCCCCGCATCTCGGCCCCGCTGAGGTGCAGGTGGCTGCCCTGCTGCGCGCGCAGCGCCCACTCCGCCGGTCGCCTGGCAACCCCAATCTGCCCGGCAACCAGGGAGGCCGCAGCGGCCAATGGCAGCGCGGCGAGCCACCGCCCGCACAGGCGCGGTCAACCCTCCGCCCGCCCAAACGCCGCTTTGTCTTCGGCGGGAACGCGCCGCCACCGGGGGACATCGCCCGAGCAGCGGTGTGCCTGGTAGCCCTCAGTAGACGCCACCCCTGTGGTTTGCGTCCAGATATCTGTTGAGCCAGTACGAGCTTAGGCATTTAGATGCTGCCACTGTGGCCTATGCCACGCCGGTAGGACAGGCTCGGGCCTCACCCGGCTGCTCAGGCAGCCCAACAGGCGAGGCAGCCGTGCCTGTGCGGGCACGAGGGTAGCCACACACCCTTCCAGGCAAGGCAACAAGTGCTCCAACCCTGCCTCTGCAGGGCTGCCCGATCAGCCTCTCCACTCTCCAACCATGCAGGGCACGACAACTTAGCAGCAGCAACAAAAACCATACCCTACCTCCAGGGTGAGCTGCTGGTCTTCCTTCCGAGAGGAAACGCATACTTCTGTCTCATCCACACCTAGTCTGCTTGGGAGCTGATCCTGACTGAGGAAAGGGGCATTGCCACACGCCAGGGTTTATAGAGTCTGCCCTGATTTGCTGCAGCAGCAGCAGCACCTGGGTATCAGCATGGTTAATTGGGACCAACTGGTGGGTGCCACAGGCCCTGGGAGGTACTGGTGGCGACACAGCCAGCCCTGGGGGCAAGTGGCAGCAGGGTTGTGAGGGGAGGACCTTGCTGGAAGGGCTAGAAGGACTCGGGGGATCTCGGCGTCAAGTTTGGGTGTTCCCAGGGTGTTGGCTGTGTAATTAGGGCTCACCTAATGGCCCAGCAGCCTTGCAAAGCATGCCAGGTGTTAGGCCTTCAAAAGTTGTTCTGGATTGGGGTGATACGATGGAAAAGTACACCTTCCCCTGTATATTTCTTATCCGTTACAGAAGCAATATGCTTCCTGAGAGTACCAGGAATCTTACAAAGGCTCTGTGATTCTCCACAGACCCAGATCTTCCCTAGCTGGGGAAAAAACTCCACTCCTCTGTCATTTGTGTTACTGACATCTGCCTAAAGATACAGCCTCTGCGAGGGACGAAGGGTCAACAAAAAGATGTCCTTTGGTTGTGACTGACAACAGAAACTTAAAAATGGACTTCAGTGTTCACATACAAGGGTTTTTTTAATAGTAGAGGTCTGCCAATGTTGGTATTATTGAAAGTGTAGTGTAAAGTCGACTTGAAAGTGGGCATGTTAAAGTACTGAATTTGTAATATTTTACTGCCTCATGAAAGGCTTCTAATTTGGACACGGAATATTCTTGCAGTGAGTAAGCATTTATATGAATTTCAATATACATAGTTTCCCACAGATTGAAATTTTTATGGAAAGTTGCACAGTTCTGAGCTGCAAATACTGTGTGTGCTTAGTTAACAGTTTTATGAGCAGCCAAGTTGTGGTTGCTATCAGGTATCATTTTCTGCTGTGTGCTCTTCTTTAACTTCACAGCAAGTATAAAGGGTGTTCTTAGGAGAAAATCACCTTTCCACTGAGAATTAATCTTTTTTGGTATGCTCCCTATTTCTGGCTTCCACTGTTCTGCTGCTGTCAATATCCAGGTTCTGTACAAGGTGACTTAGACATTGAGGGCCCCTTCCTTCTCTCATTTTTAATAATAAAGGATCTACAGACATAATGATTTGTTCATGCTTTCATGTGTTTTCTGTTGAAGTAATTTTTCCTTTTATATGATAACTCTTGTGCAATTTTACAATTTTTTTTGCAAATAATCCGGTCACAATTAAGGCTGAAATAAAGAGCAACACTGTTAAAATTATCCAGTGGGGACCAAAGAAGCCTGTCCAGTCCATACAGTCTATTTCCTACAATTTTCAGGGCTCTTCAGATTTAAAAGGATTCTCAGTTAACTGTAGCAACTCTGAAATTGGACAAAATTGTCACGGATGGTTCAGTGAAGGTCTCTGCTCAATGAAAGCAAAAAGGGGAACAAGATACTAAGATGTATAAGGAATGAGATAGTATTTATAGTGCACGTAGATATAGTGGTAATAGTGTTCTCAGTATTGATCAGTATCAGAAAAGTTACGCGACAAAAGTGATTAAGGCAGAAAAGGCTGTCATTTGTAAAGAAACAAGATGGGATTGTTTACATTCAATAGAAGACACAGAAAGCAATATTTTAAAAATAAAAATATTTCAAATATTTCCATGCATCTCATGATGCTACAAGAGAACTACCCTCTGTCTCTGTGCATATATATAGAAACCATATTATTATGTGACTTATCCAACTAAAATAAATCCTTGGGGGGTGGGGGTAGGGTGGGGGGGTTGAAATAGCTATTATCATGGACTTTTAGCCTGGAGGGCTAGTAACTCCGTTACTTAGTGATGTAAATGAGATCAGGATTTAGTCCAAGGATCTGTTGTCCGTTTCTAAACCGATTACCTCTCACTATGGCAGATGTGAATACATATGGGAGAAAACAGATCCATCTAGAGAGAGGACAGGAACAACCAGTATACATATTGCTGTATTATATGTGACCACAAAGCAAAGTTAAAATTTTCGCATAGAATATGGACATATGTATAGTTTTCATGTATGACATATCTTGCACTTTTAATAAGCATTGCATTTAAAATCAGGTGAAGAGATATCACATGGAGATATGATAAAGGAAAATCAGAAGTTATATCATCAGCTATTCTTTAAATCAACACATTCTGCTCTATTAGCTTTATAGCTAATGTTAGCTTTAGTATTTTTTTGTGTTTGAGCTTGGAGTCCTTTAAATATACCTAATATGAACTGAAATATTTCTAATAAGAAATAGAGCACATTGGAACTTTTTTATTCCTCTAACTCTTCATCCTTGCCCTGTCAGTATTCTCACTCATAATGCCCATAGTATTTTTTATTTTTCATGGTGATGACTTTTTGTGGAACGCATTTTCTGAAGCAACTTAGTGGTGATTGTTCATTGCAATGAGATTTTGTTGATGTTTGTATCAGATAGTGACAAGCTATCTTTACAACAAAAGAGCTGAACATCACGATGGAATATCATCCAGAAAGCTTCTGAATTGTAAAAATGTGTAAATTATGCAAAACTAGGTCTTGCCTGAAGGGTGAGAGACAAGAAGCCTTAAAGCAAATTGACACAGTTTGTGAAGTGAGAAACAGACCTCATTCTTGTGCAGTTTTTAAAATGTTAGGAAATTCCGAAGAGAAAAGCCTAGTTAAACTGAAAATAACACAGCTCCACAAATCTGAAGTAAACATTTACTGGGATGATTCATTTGCTGCTGTGAATGTCCAGCAGCTTGGCAAATGAGAGTCAGCCATGTCTGGGTGAACGTTTAAAGTGACGTGGGTTTCATGAACAATTTAACCATTTCTTTCCAAGATTTTCACATATCTAGCCAAAGCAGAAATAGTAATTCAGCTGCTGATTTGGTTTCTCTTTCCATTCTGTTCTATTGCAAGAGATGTTCTCAAAATGGATTTGCTGCTGCCATAGAAAAGTGCTTTCAATGACGAAAAATGCATTAGATGGGATTATTCCTTCAAAATGGGTACAGCCTTGCAGGAAAAGGATGAAGATGTTATATGATACTGGAGGATGTGATTCTTCCCCTCCAAGACGATACAGGTAGATCATAGCAGGGAGACGCACCAATTTGCCTGCCTGGTGTGTCATGCAGCGGTTTTATTCCTGCTCCGTTTAGTGCATGTGACTGGATGGAAGTAAGAGAGAAGTGACAGAGCTTTCAAAAGATGGCAGAAGTTTTCAGCACCACGACAAGAAAATAGGAGACGAAGGGAGAGCTTAAAAACCTCTTAGAGCTATCCTCTCTCAGAAATCTCTGCTTAGGCCTATATGCCGTTTTACATGATTTCTGAGAACTTGAGTATACACAGCAGTAATCAATAGTGCAAACTGTCTAACATTTGCCTGAAAACTATTATTTGCATGCAGTTTCCCCTAGCAGATTTAGATCTTTGATCATTGTGGTCAAGAGTATATAAAGAAAAACAAGAAGTCCAACTGTCCTGTAGGGCAAACTAAACAGTTAATTTTATTTTGCATTATGACTATATTCCTAGTATTTAGAAAACTGATTCAACAGGGAGTAAATCTGGTTTTCTATAAGCCCATCCCTGCACAGCATAATAAGTGATAGATTCATTTTATTTTCTGAGTCACAGCGCTGGTTTTGCAGCGTATTTGCCATGAAGCAGAAGTTCAGAAGACGGCTGCAGCCTTTCACAAGGGAAAGTGAGAAGACTGGAAAAAGGAAAAGAAAGTAAACACTTTAAATATATACAAAGTTGAAGGCCTAAGAGCCTAATTGGTTTCCTGATGTAAGCGTGCAAACAAAAGCCTTCAGTTCAACAGCTTGTATAGAACTGCGAGCTACCATTCTGTCACCCACAGCTGAAATGTTGGCCGCTTTTGCTGCATATTTTTATTAAAAGGAAGAAAAAGGTAAATCTACGATGATCACTGACGAGGTTCCAGGGCTACAGTAAACCATTGCCCATGGTAAGCAAAAGACAGCTGAAAACGACCTGGAGGACAAGATTTCATGTTTCATCAAAAAGCTCAATAAATAGTCTAAACTGAGTGATGACTTTGAACAGAGAGGAGGCAAAAAAGAAAAAACAAACAGAAAATCTAACTAAATCTAGACCATCTGAGCTCTATGGAAACGAGGCATTTTTTTTGAGATGCCTCCAGTCTCTTATGCACAGGGTAAATTATTTCTTAATAAAAACTGGTACAAAAATTATGCAAAAAAACCCAGAATGACGACCATGGTGATCAGTTGGCAAATGTTCACTATATAGATTTGCAGCATACGTTTATTTTTAATATTACTACATTCCTAGAAATGGTTGGGTTGAATCATGTCAATTTAGGACTTGTTTATTTGTCAAGACCCAGAATAATAAATTATTATTGGTACTAGATTAACTGTCCATTTGTCATAATGGTCTACTGTTTAGTATCAGCTGGTATTTATTTGTTCAGGAGCCTACCAATACTTTTCAGGACTACTAATATCACCTAAATTTAAATAATAACTATAACCCCTGTAAGTCCTTTATGCAGTCTAGGGGAAAAAATATGGGACCTCCAAAAGATTATTCGTAGCAATAACTTAATTTAGCATTTTGGATTGCCTACTGGAATGTCATCTCTCTCTTAGTCATGTGGTAAACTGAGGAAAACTGTTCTTCTAATTTAGACATTTTGAGTTAGCTGCCAAATGGCAAGAAGTATAAGTATCCCCATTATTGGTCTTTTTAAATACTTCCCTCAGGATCCCATTTGATCTTGGGTGTAACGTAGCCTTTTAAAAGCAGCAGGATTAAGCCTTTAGCAAAAAAAAAAAAAAAAAAAAAAGAAAATTACACAGAAAAAGAATATGAGAAGGAATAAAAAACAGAGTGGGCAAATAATTTAGCCATTTTTCTATGTTTGCATTTCAACCACTTCTTTCTATCTGACTAAATCAGGCCATTTGGTTCTATTTTCTATCAAGATACTGAATTTTTTTTATCTGCTCTCTCTGAAATGATCAATTTTAAACAAATTTTTTAGACTACAACAAAAAATGTGTATTTCATCCTGAAATAATATCCAAGTTAAAATAGAAGTCAGTGAGGGCAGCTACAATATCAAACAACCCACTTTAAAGATACAAATTTGTGCCTTTTTAATTCACCTGCTCAAAAAATTTAGAGGTGTTTGAATTTATGTGGTTCACATGAAAAGTGCCGATTTGGCTCTTGCCATTTCTGAGATTCAGAAATTCTAGGCTTCACCTCAAGTCTCTTCCAGTCCATTTCTTCATTATTTCTTTTTTCCAGTTTCTAATTTTGTACATTATACAAAATTTTTGGTACATTTTTTGTACATTTTTACAAAATTGTATTTCCATTAATAGATGACATAAAGTGAAAGTTTAAATGGAGTAAGTGTAGAGAGCAAGTGCAAATTTTTAACAACAAACATAACTGACCATTCAAACAAGCTCCGATAAATACTTGATATTTTAAAGTCATAAAAGCGAATACTCCAATCATACCAAACTGCTGAAAATTAGTTTGCAATACAAGATCCAGCATTGCAAGATCTACAGTAGCAAAATACAGATATTATTTAAATGTATGTATATAGCGTGAAGCCCTACAGTGGATTAACAGGGCAAGACACTGGCGTAGAAAATACTGCACCATTGTTCCACAAATAATAAACCATGCAATAGAATTTAAAAGTTAAACTACCTTTTTTTTTTTTTTTTAAACTTTTCTGGGTCTTAGACAAAAAGTGAGCCAGCCGAGCAGAATCTTAGCTGGCATGAATCCAGATGGTGCCCCAATTTACTTAAGGAGACGTCAGCGTCTGGTCTGTTACTTCTGTTCTCATAAGAATAAAAAGAGGACAAATATTAAACCCTATTAAAGTAACCCATGTGGACCCCATAAGTGATAAAGTGGGTGATGAAACAGCACATAGTGTTCCTTCCACATGCTAATTTGCAGCATGAATTTCTGTTCACTTCCCTCTTTTCTAACCAGAACCAGTAGTCTTCACGACCAAAGAGAGTGCACGGAGCAGAAGAATCGTTCTGGAAATAGCAATTTAATCACTTGCTGACTCAACAACAATGTAGCTAAACAAATGGGGTGTTCAAATTCCATTATCATTGGGGGGAAAACTGTTTTTCTTAAACACTTACTGAAAGGTTTGGAAGAAATCATGTATATTCTTACCATGGAAATCTGCCCTTACCTCCTTTAAGTGCTTCTCACTCACCTCTACAGAGAAGATGCTTACATTAGACTAGAGGCTGATGAGATCTCTTTCATATTAGCTACTTTGATTACTTTACTATATATAAAATGTACCAGATTATTTATATTTTGAAATATTAGACAGTTTCATTAACTAAACTTTTCACAAAACATTTATTGCATTTCTATTTATAATAGAGATCAAGAGAAAGTAGGAAGTGGAAAGAAAGAAGAGAAGTCAATGGAGAGGGAAACTATTGACATCAGTCTGATACAAGTAAACATAAGAAGAATAAAGGTTATTGTAGACAAGATATCTGGCCCAGAAACGTGTAAAATCAGGGGAGCAGAACTCCTTTTCAAAAGGCATACTGTTGTGTCTTTAGTCATGAATAGCTCCATGTGCAAAACAGTGGTTAACAGGGCATATAATTTAAAAATCCAGCTTCCACAACAGATGGCTTTATTTACCATGTTTAGAAACTTTACATGGGGGAATCTTCCACTGGAAGCACAGTTGTGTGTGCTGCAAAATAATCAGATCTGGGTCAAAAATCAGACTGCCCTAACACTTGGTGCCAGTGTTTATGTAAGATTGTCACAATCTGTCCAAAGCGGAAAATTATCCAAATAATTAGTCATATTTAGTGTGTGATGTTTTCCCTCCTAAAATAATTGTGACTATTTCTCAACTGGAACATCCGTAAAGGAACAGGTTTCCGGTGCTCCTTTTTTCCCCTTGGTACAATGCTTGCAGTGTGACTTTTGCAACACCCTTTCATGCCATAATGACCTGTAATCATTCAATCTTTCGATCTTCTGATAAACCCTGGGAAATACAAAGCCATGTAAAAATCATGGTGTGCTGAAGAGCGAAGAGTGGCTTGTCAGTGGGAACACAGAAGAGCAGCTCTAGGAGACGCTAGGAAGAAACGCTGTCATACAGCACAGGGAAACCCTACTTACACAGAATCACAGAATAGTCAGGGTTGGAAGGGACCTCTGGAGATGATCTAGTCCAACCCCCCCGCCAGAGCAGGGTCACCTACAACAGGTTGCACAGGACAGCGTCCAGGCGGGTTTTGAATGTCTCCAGAGTGGGAGACTCCACAACCTCTCTGGGCAGCCTGTTCCAGTGCTCCACCACCCTCAAAGTAAAGAAGTTCCTCCTCATGTTAAGATGAAACTTCCTATGTTCAAGCTTGTTCCCATTACCCCTCGTCCTATCAATGGGCACCACTGAAAAAAGACTGCTCCCATCCCCCTGGCATCCTCCCTTCAAGTATTTGAAAGCA
>VZSZ01005761.1:286527-393090 GCA_013398815.1 Ibidorhyncha struthersii
TGTAGTTTCCTGGGTCATCCTTCTTACCCTTTTTGAAGACTGGAGTGACATTGGCTATCCTCCAGTCCTCAGGCACCTCACCTGTCCTCCAGGACCTTTCAAAGATGATGGAGAGCGGCCCAGCAATGGCTTCCCCCAGCTCCCTCAGCACTCGAGGGTGCATCCCATCAGGCCCCATGGATTTGTGGATATCTAGTTTGTCTAACTGATCTCTAACTTGCTCCTCATCAACCAAGGGAAAGTCTTGCTTCCTCCAGACTTTCTCTGTTATCTGCAAAGTCTGGGTTTCCCAAGGACTGGCCCGAGCAGTGAAGACAGAAGCAAAGAAGGCATTTAGCAACTCCGCCTTCTCTGCATCTTCTGTCACCACAGCACCTGTCTCGTTCAAGAGCGGGCCCACATTTTCCCTAGTTTTCCTTTTGTCTCCTATATACTTAAAGAAACTTGATCCTCTTTAAATTTCCTTTGCTAGTGAATGTCTGGGACCTAAGAAAGTACCAAGTCATTTCCTCTCTCCTTGTTTTCACAGCTAAGAACACTATAGACCAGTATGACCAGATGAAAGGTAAAAGGTGCTGTAGCGCCCTGACAAGTAATCAAAAGGAGAGACTGGAACAGAGAAGACAGACTGGCAGTAATCTCTGTTACATGATGGGGAGACAATGTTTTGTTTGGAGGAGAAAATGGGCTTAATTAAAATGGAGATGTTTCTCGAGTTCATGAGCATCCTGTATTCATGACAGACCTGCTAAGAGCTGATCTCCCTTTAAAAAATTCTTTCCCTCCTAAGTTCCATTTCTTTCCATCCCGTTCATTTGGTAACTAATAGTTACTAGCTAAAAAGGGGGAAAAAAAACAGTAACTAGTAAAAAAAAAACCAAACACACACACACCAAAAAAAAAAACCCAAACAAAACAAACAAAAATATGGTTAGTTTATGGATCCCGAGGGTTTGTTGTTTAGTTTTTTTTTTTTACTTGCCTAAATTCAGAAGTAGCTTCTAATGAAATTAAAGTCATAGACTCATTCCAGAGTGCTATTTGCTACTATTAGCAGTAGTAGGACCAAATTTGCATAGTGGTTCAAATGTAAGCCTGACCTAAACTGTGGTTTTCTGTTGTGTGCTTCAGAGGAAAGTCATTAGTACAACATAACCACACTGGTCTTACTGGACTTCTCGGGCAGATCTTCAAACTGTGGACCCAGAACCGAAAAAAAGACCACCACACTGGTAGATAAAAGCACAGAAAGAATTGCGATGTTCTTCCACATCACTAGTTTCTGAACTAACAAACAATTGTTAGCCTAGAACTATTGCTAATTTTATGGAGGAATGAACCAAACAAGAGTTTTATCAGTTTACTAACAAAACAAATTCCTTAAGGAAGGTAAAAAGAAGTGATATCAGCACTCTTATCTAAAGATTCATTGCTATTGTACAAGGAACAGAAAAAAGGCTGCTCAATAATGTTGCCTGTCTTAGGCTAGAAAAATTGTTTATTTTATAAAGACATTCACCAAACAGCATAATCAGGATCTTGGGGGTCTTCAGAAAAAGAAATGAGGACGATTTTAAATGCATTTTTTAGAAGTAAGTGGATGTTGCAAGGGCTGGCAGGCTGATTAATGTTACTTTGGGGTTTATGGTTTGAGTAGCTATAAATTCGACGCAGCTGCGACTCCACTGAGGACCAGCTTTGGTCTTTGGTTTCTTTTTTAAATTGTGGCATTAATTTCTGTGTCTGGTTCTCTCATTTTTCTCATACCAAAAGTTTGTTAACTTGCTGATTTTTACACTGCTGGCTGTCCAAACTGTGCCTGACTCCACTGAACAAGTCTGATATCTCGGCTGCATTAAACGGAGTGACAAGTTGACTTTTTAGTGAGAGAAGGTTTTCACGTTCTTCACAGCAGATGTTGTAAATTGCCTCGAGGGCAGTCTCACTAAAAAAAAACAGAAGAATATGACAAAAGTTTCTAACTGATGCATATCAATATGCTGGAAGCTTGTGCAGAGTTTGAATGTGCTGTGGAGGTATTTTGCAACATATCAAAGTCAAAAGTTGCTAGTTCAACAGTTTCCATAATGGTTTCCACAGAAAGAAATCTAGAAGCCAGGAAAATACATGGTAAGTGCTGTGCAAATTGTGTGTCTTTTGACATGAGCCAGCTCTTTTGAAGTGATCATTTAGAGAATTTCTCTCTTTACTCCGTAAGTTTAAGCATAATTTCTTGTTAATAGGCAGCTAAAGCACTCTGATGGTGATAGATTTTTGAGATAAGATATTTGATAAAAGTTATAAAACAGAATACTCCTTTTTTAACTTTGGGTAACTATGTATAACATAAATTTCTTTTTAGGAATACTTGAGGGCCACCAGCCAAACCTAATTTTCTTACAAGGAAATGTAAAAAATATTAGCTGTCTATTTCTAAAAGGGCAGATAACCTGATTAAGCAATCTTATGGCCAAAATACTTTGTATTTTCCTCCATCAAAACGGTGGATGAAATTGAAAGCAGGAAAAAAAGGAGGTGGAAGAAACGAGAGAAGAGGACACTACTTTTTCATATCTCTAACAATACCATTGATTTTGCTTTTGAAGGTTTTTTTGACAGCACTATTGTCTCTCCAAGGAAGTAAAGGTAAATTATTCCTGGATGTGGTTTTTCTATTAATACCACTTGCAAGCAGATTTCCTCCTGAGTTTGGTTCTGTGTCTTTCCTTGGCCACATCTGCCGATTGCGGGAAAGCGTATGTGCAAAATCAGTGACATTGAGGAAAGGCAGTGAACTGACACCACATTAATTCTCCATAGCCAGGCTGTAAGTACGGTGTACGATGCAGCAGTGACCCTTCTCCTAGCAGTGGTCTCTCTGCAGGGCGGGCTGCTAGGCGGCGAGGTCTTAGCACTGCACCTGCAAAGTCTGAAAGAACCTCTGCACGTCTGGGTCTGCGATAATAACCTGACAGACAAGGATTGCACAGGTGAGTTGAAATTTCTGCTTTGCAAGCTTTGGTAGGAGCTAAAGCAGCAGCAAGTAAAATGCAAGTTTAGTTTGTTGAAAAAATTAATCAGTGTGATTGTGAAAGTAGTCACAGAAAGGACCCTCGTGAAGCCCCTTGTGTGTGTTCAGAGCATTAACCAATGTAGTGTCTACCAGGCCCTCCAGAAAGTTACTAGATACAGAATGTTGCTACAGTGATACCAAATTTATACTAGGTCCTAGGAAAAGCAAGAGAGTGAGACTATGTTTTCATGACTTCTGTATCAAAACCAAAAGACTGCTCTTGATTTCCTGGGTCTTTTTTGGATACTGATTAACAATTGATTAAATAAGAGGTTCAGTACTATCTTATTATCTCATTAATATTTTTTTCAGAAGTACAGAATTTTGTTTGACATTGGCATTGTGCCCATGGACCTAAAAATTCAGAAGAAATTTTAGTGACTTAAAATCATTAAGCTAACATCTGAACAAGTCCTACGGGAGTTATTTGACAGTTTGAGATGTGCTGATAGTGATGGATAACCACGTACCAGGCCTTCTAGAGTGAATTATCACTCTCAGAGATATCACAGGTAGCGGAAGGTGAGTGTGGAAAGTCAAGTCCCCGCAGAGGGGTTCAACCCATCTTCTTGGTGGAAGTACAGCCGCCTGTCGGGGAGCAGGAAGACCTGTCCTACATGCTGGGACCTTCCCTTGAAGAACGGCATTTTGATCTTCCATGACCTGGCGCTGATCTGTTACTTAGTTATCAAAAAGGGCAGATATTTTTAGGCTGTTATGGTTAATCCTTCCAGCAACACTTAAGGCAAGAGAGAATGAGTTGGCTGGGTATTGAATAGATGTGATACAGAACATGTCTGCCTGTAATTAGGAAGGTATATAGACCAACAGTTGGGTTTTTTACTTTAACACATCATTAACAAGAAACAAGCTTTGATTTAAAAAAAAAGAGAGAAGACAAACTTAAATATTAAAATTGTTTTCAATCATTTAAGTTACATAGTTCTCACTCCAGAAGCTTTGATCGTGTATAATCCTGTTGAAAGGCTGAATTGTAATCAGCCTCACATACATTATGTTGCAATCCTGTGGCACTAGTGCATGACAGAATTTTATTTTCCATTAGTTTATTCTTTGCTGGAAATATAAACACTCTATATGCTTAATAGTCCAAAAAATGAATGTTATTGCTTTTTAAAATTGCCTGTTAATGAGAATTTTGCTTGCTATTAAAAAAAAATCTGAGTGCCTTAGGACCATCTTTCGAATGCTGACATACCTATTTTCGACACCAACAGTGTTGAACAATCAAAACAAAATCATCCCAGACACTGCTTTTCGTAAAAGCGACCATGTTTTTTAACTGATCAAAATGGATGTTTATAGCATCTGTGGAACCAGGACTGATTTTAAAATAGCTTTTCACTGAACTGTGAACAATTTCATATCTACTCCAGTACAGCAGTGATGGCTGTGCAAACACGTATGTGGAACAAAGTCAGTTATTTTCTAAGGAAAAAAACCCGCTGTTCTAAAAAGGCTGTTTTTAAGCAGAAAAAAAAGAAAAAAAAAAGATGGCAGGAAAGGTTGCATTGACCCAAGTCATAGAATCCATGCAAATACTCAAGAAGGGAAAGGTGCAAATAGACATCACTTTGCTTTCTCTTCTGAGCGTGCGCAGGGTCTGATTTTCTATAGCACCCATAGACCTTGGTCGGAATTAAGGGTGGCTGTTGTTTCTAAGAATTAGGGCTGCACATTGTAACTCTCATCACAGACCTGTTGAAACAGCACACTTGCACTGCCTAACAGCCCATATCTGATAAAATAGAGACCGTCGGTGGAAACAAACCAAAGGGAAGATAAGGATGGTTGGAAAACTTCCGGCTTAGTGCATGTAATTTGGTGGTCTGTATATGTGACACCCTGGGGGAACTGGACCACGTTCAGACAAGGGCAACGAAGTTGGTGAGGGGTCTGGAGCACAAGTCTTATGAGGAGTGGCTGAGGGAACTGGGGTGGTTTAGTCTGGAGAAGAGGAGGCTGAGGGGAGACCTTATCGCTTTCTACAACTACGTGAAAGGAGGTTGTAGCGAGGTGGGGGTTGGTCTCTTCTTCCAAGTAACGTGATAAGACAAGAGGAAATGACCTCAAGTTACGCCTGGGGAGATTTACATTGGATATTAGGAAAAATTTCTTCACTGAAAGGGTTATCAGGCATTGGAACAGGCTGCCCAGGGAAGTGGTTGAGTCACCATCCCTGGAGGTATTTAAAAGACATGTAGGTGTAGTGCTGAGGGATATGGTTTAGTGGTAACTTGGCAGTGTTAGGTTGACAGTTGGACTTGATGATCTTAAAGGTCTCTTCCAACCTAAAATATTCTATGATTCTGTGACACTGACAGGCTCTGGCAGAGCTCTCGGCACTTGCAGGAAGAATCATCTACTCAGGAGAGGGGCACTCCTGACTGCAGGAGAGGGCTGAACACACACTGGTGTCAGGGAAAGGCTCCTATGAATCCCAGTCATACCCTATTTACCTGACTCTGCCAGCAGAGAGGAGGTATTTGTAAGGGCTTCTGTAAGCTAACGAACCACTTAATTAGTAATAATTATGAGTGCAACTGTGCACTCTGAGGAAAGAATGGAATTCATACTGTTATCAGTTTTACAGAATATGAACTAAACCTGGATTATCCTAACTGCAGTTTTTCATGTAATGAAAAAAACCTAGCTTACTAAATTAATGGTCCTATTTTCCACCATATTGGGAAAAAGAGATCATATCCACACGGGCACACTCAAATATAAAGTATGATTAAGTAATCTTCATGACAAATAATATTTTCATTATATTCTGGTAGGATACAGAAATACCATATCTAAAAATATTTCATTTTATCCTTCTGATGTCCTGTGGTGGTGTTCTGAGAGGGAGCTAGAGAACTATAGACAGCCATGGGTATTTTTGTAATTATTAATGTTCTAATTCTGTGTTAAAATGGAAAAATAAAAGCAGGAACAGAAATAAATTGGGGGTGGAACGGAAGAGTTTACCTCCACTCAGTTGTAAGTAAAAATATATTCACATCACAAAACTTTCTTTGATGCCAGCAGTTGTAGTAACTGATAGAAAGGTGTCTTTGCTGGACAACTCAGAAGGGAAGTCATGGGCTGAGTGGGTCTGATTAATGATTTGAGATGACACACTTCCAAAGTGATCACTTCTGTTTCTGGCTGAAGCATCTCAGCAGGCAGGTATCTAACACTGTCTTGGCCCCTGCAGTGTTACATTTTGTCTCCAGGGCTGTCAATCTGGCATGCTTCATAAGTAGTTAATTGTGATGAAGGAGGCAGGGGGAGATAAAAAAAATCTCCCGCATTCGTCACTTGATAATGCATTTTAGTTCTTTGGCAGCATATTGCGATACTTTTTTTTACAGCCATTTGCATTTATTTTGTAAGAAGGCTTTCTTTTCTTAAATCAATACTGGGCAAAAGAATAGAAATAAAACATTTTTTGAAATTCACTTGTCTCAAGTGAAAAAAAAATTCAGTCTGAGGAAAAAAAGAAACCTGCAGGCAAATATATCACCTGCTTTCCTTCTACCAAAACCTGCTGAAGGCATTGCGCATAGCTAACTAGTGTGCTTACAAGAATGGAGTATATTTTTTCTTTTCTTTGTTTACTCCTGTTCCCATGATGTTGGCTTGGCTATTTGTCTGAAAGGGGAAGCTAACAAAAGAAAAGGGATACTAAAGAAAACAATGTTTTCTTTATTATTCTTTATACTGAAAACCGAAAGTAAATTTAACATAATGCAACATAAAACTATGTTGCTTTTTCAAAAAGTCCACTGAAGCTGCATCTGTAATGATATGTCTGGGGTTTTTGCACAGCCAGTGAAGTTCTGTATAAAACATCTGATAATGTACCTACTGGAGATGCCCAGGTATAATTTAGGAAACTGTATATTCCCAGCACACCACTGAGAACAGTGTAAAGAAATACTTTCTTTCATGGTATAATTTCCAGCATATCTGCTTGTACGAACTGTGCACTACTGCGTTATGTATAAAAATATATTTTTTCCCCACAAGCAATCACCGCAAAACATATACAGGGTGCAAACCTTAACTATACATACATAAATAGTACCAGAAGGGCTTGCTACTAAGGCTATATTTTCTGATACTCAAAAATACATTTTCATGTTCTTTTGTTAGACCTCTAATTTCATCATGCACCTAAAAAATATGGGAAAAGGAGCCAAGCCAGATGCTCATACATTAGGAAACCCATACATGAACTCCACAGCACACAGAATGAACAGCTCAGAAAGTCACTAGGAAGGTGCCCAGTCACTAACACTTGATTTGTCGTACTAGCATTTGATACCAATTCATGTGTGTGAGGCATAAATTGTAACTACAGTGTAACCTGCTTTACTGCACTGCTTACTATTTTGTCTTCAATACCACAATTTAGTTCAAAAACTGAACCAAAAATTTAATCAGTTCAATCTGAAACAAATATATTTGATCCATTTTCCTTGCTTAAGCAAAAAGGTCATTTGCACACAAAATTTTTTAGTTGATCTGGAACAAACCAGACTGCTCTCAAAGGTGGAAACATAAGATTAGATTTCACAAAATAGCAGGAGGAGGAACCACTGCCACATCTTTCATCATTTGATAGCTCATGCGATAAATCTTCAATCTCATCTCCTACAAGATGTGGAACTACTTGTCTAAATTTCCAGGCATTCTTGGATGAGGGTGATGAAGGAACTAGGTGGAAAAGGGGCTCTTAAACTCTTTTGTAGAAATTGGTGAACTTGCTATGAATAGTTCAATGCATATGCCAGGACAAGGGGAGCAGATGCTGGCTGGGCTCAGCTGCTAGGTGAGTGAGCTGGTTATTGTGCTAGAGAGCTGTAACCCTTTGTGCTCTGCCTGTGTACAAGTGGCGCAGTGTCACTGCGAGGTGGGGATGCCCCAGCCCCTTGTTCTGAACCCCCAAGAAATGCAGAAAGGGCAAAACAAAGTCCTGTCAGACAAGGGCTGCCTATAGCTTATGACCCTGAGAGCTATACTCGAACCCTGCTCTGAACCAAGCCAAGAATTTTATTTTTTTTCAGTGGAAAACTGTTGTTTTGTACATTGTACGATTATGACCACAAATTGATGTATGACAAAAACTGCAGACATCAAGGAGGGAAACTAAGCCCTGTATTAAAGGAGTTTACAATAACTTTGCTCGTCTTCTATACTGATGTCTGGAATAAAGATAAAGTACCAAATATTAAAGACTTAGCGTCTGAAAGGATGAGGAAGAATATGTCTCCCTGGTACCTGGAGCCCTGTTTCTAAGGGTAAGGAAATTGAAATCTGTCTGCTGAATTCTGTCCCGGTAACCTGGTTGTCTCATATGGTCCTGTAGCACTGTAAAGTGGTACAGATACTAATAAGCTGGAACCTCAGATTAAAAATATGTACGGTATGAGGAGAGGCTATACAAATTGAAACTACATCATCTTAAAATGATCTAAGGAGGAAGGCAGTGATGTAATTAAAGTACTTCAATTTTTTAATAGAATAAATGAGGTCAACTCAAGTTGCTATGTTCACTGCACACAAAAAAAGCGCATTTAATTGTTAATTAAATAAAAAAACAGAGCAGATGTTTCTAAGTACTTTTTCATGTACAGAATTATAGTGAAATAGTAGCCTTGTGAAACACAGAAAAAAAAATACTAGCTTATTCAAGAAAGAACTAAAAAGAAAACAAACAATAGGCGGTAGAAAGAACCTGGATGTATTATTTTTAGATGCCTGAATCACAGCCATTAAAAAAGTGCTTTTCCAGATCTCACTCTGCCTTTAGTTTCCATAAATTAATAACACACATTCTGGCGGAAACAAAACTATATTGCACGCTTGCCTCAGAAAACATAGGTAAAACACGTCTCCTCAGCCACACAAATCCAGGCTCTCAGTATACCGGCCCTAATGAAAGTCTGTGAAAGCAGATGTTTTTTTCAAGCATTCCTGTTTATTTTACATTGAAGTCATATAATGCCATTAATGTCCACTTATTAAGGTTTAGAAGACTAGATATAGCCTTCTCCAGAAGCGATGGCTGTTTCCATGAGAACAGTGTAATTTTCAGTGCAGAAGAACAAATCAGTGCTTTAATGACAGGGTAGATATTGAAATTAAACACAACAGGTTAGCAAAACCTGCTTGGATTTTGAAAGGACAGTGCATGAACTGAGATTTTAAGAGTAGAGTGGACTTTCTCTGACTTCCTTATTGTCCCTGCATCAAGCATCAGAAAATGTTCCCTTTGGCTCACATGCCCTGATTTGTACATCTACTACCCAACAGAAACACTAAACAACAAATTCAGCACATACTAAGCAACATCAAACACCATTCAACAACTGTTTTCCAGTTTTACCTAACCATAGGTCAGTCTCTTCCATGCAGTTAGGTGATGTAAGAAAGCAAGCAACACCAATGGCACCTCCTTTATGTAACTCACTTCGGATCTTTCCCAAGGTCAAGAATTTTTGTCAGTCATACTTCACAGAATGGACAGTGCTGCTTCTTCCAAGAGTTTAGGTCCTGTAGTGTAGTTTGGCTAATCCCACACTGTAGCATTGCCTCTGTCATTGTTGACCTTCCATATGATACCCAACACCCCTGAAATACAGAGAATTTTCAAATGACAACTAACTCCCTAGAGCCCTTCTCTGGAAAGGAGTCCTCTTTCCCAAGATTCGCGATGATATTCTGACATGCAGAATACTTCACTTGGCATAAACATAGTGCATATATTAGTATCTATGCCAAAAGAAAAATTCAATCTATTCATTTGAAAATTAAGTTCTTAAACTTTTCCAATTTTCCCTCAGAGATGGAAGCCAAAATGTTCTGTTGCCTGAAGGAGATCAAGAGCATCATTGTGATTTCTTTGTTTTATTCCTCTAAACAATTGCCATCTGACAAGTTTTAAAAGTAATTTCAAACAGAACCTGAATACCCAAAGGCACAGCTGTATTACTGTGCTGGAGAGCTATGCTCAGGCCATGCCCTTGCACACTAATAACTAGACTTTTTCGGCAGCAACCATGTCAGGAAAAAGTGAGCATTTCTTTGGTACGTGACTGATACCTTGTTCAAAAAGTTTCACCATAGTGTAACCATTGTGGAGTCTCATCACTGGAGATCCTCAAAAGCCATGTGGACGTGGTCCTGGGTGGCCAGCTCTAGGTGGCCCTGCATGAGCCGGGAGGGTTAGACAAGATGACCTCCAGAGGTCTCTTCCAGCCTCAACGTTTCTGTGATTCAGTAAGGGCCCACAGTATAATTATTAAAGGCTTAATAGTCTTCAGCAGGCTACATGAGGTATTTTCTACTGGATTTTTTGCCTATAGGTTGTATGTTTCTTCATTTATCAGGCCTTAACCTGTGTCTTTATTCTCCATTTGAATCTTCATGATTGCACCTGGGCTGTCTGCAAGACACATTTGGATTGTATAAATTAAACTATTCAGCAGATTGAGAATATTTGAAATTTAAGATTCCCCATATGGAGCTTGCTACCTTGACTCCCTGAGTGGCAATTTTAAAGTAATTATTCTGACAGATATTATTCTTCAGGTTTCTTTATGATAATTTTTCCGTGTGTAAGTGATTTCCCCTTTATTTACAATATTTTATTGAAAGTTGCTGAGAACAGCAAGAAGCCAAACAGTAATAAATGTCCAGTGGTACCTGCACCTACAATTACAGGAGCTGATTATGCGTCATCTGACCCTTAAATGGTATATTTTTCTAGCTCTCCAGAAGGATCAAAAACCTTCCCCTTTGCCTACCAAAGCAGCTTGGTGAACAAGGATTTCCAAAACAATTCAGATTTGTTTAAAAAAATATCTAAATTCATGTAATCGACAACTAATGACAGTCTATATCCTGATTATCTGTATGAATACCTGATAATTAAAGGTGAAAGGACAATAATATGGCTTTCAGGTAGGCATTGGAAGCATGATCTGCTTTCTCAGCAATCCTTCAAGAAAACATAATGTCCACATTTGCTGTTGCACCTGTCAAATATGCCTTAAATATGAGCCCCTCACTTTTGATTGCCTTCGTCATGTTGTGTTGCAGGAATGCAATGCAATGTGACCTTTCTGATACAGCACAGCAGAGCAACAATCAGTCCAACACATCTCGGGCAAGTGTCTTTTGAAAACAGGAAAGCGAACACGCAGGCCAAAGGAAAGCCGTGAACAGCGATTCTTTCACAGGGTCCAAAATGTTTCTGGTCAGATGAAAACTGAATCATGAGCATTGTTTTCTTGCCCTCAAATAACTGATTTAATCTAAACCACATTACACAGTCCTACAGGAACTGGAAGGGTGAAAGCGGGAGGCAAATTAAAAAAAAAAAAAAATAGGCTTTTCAGGGTAGGGTTTATCGCTTTGTTCTACACCATTAATTATACGCATCATGCATCTGATCTGACAGTTTTATAGTGCTTTGTATCTTTAATGAATCCGTTCCCTGGGAGGGAAGAAAGAGAAATTAAAAATTTGCCAGGGTTAAAACTCAGGAGGAGAACTCCCTTGTCAGGATAATTTTTTTTTAAAGTTTATACAGTTGCTGACCAAAATTTTCAAAGTGAAAATTTGTGTCTAGAGGTAGGACCCTAACCTTACACTTCAAAAACTTAGATAAGAGGCTTGATGTAGTGCTGAGGAGCAAGTAATCCCAGAAATGCCAAAGAACTGCCGAATGCTATGCAATTTAAAAAATCAAGCCAGCTAACTGCAGATATTACATTTCCAGGTTGTCATGAAGAGATAGTTGTTGAAAATTATCTGATTAGTTGGAGAATAGAGCTCTGGTTATCTTACAGGAGGAAAAGGAAAATGGATAATTTAGACTTAGATGCTAAAATTGAGGTCTAGGAAAACTTGCTTCCCACCTAACTCAATCTAAGTTTTGAAACTTCACCTGTAAAGTGGTAATCACATTTTTTCTACCTTTTCTGCTACACTCAGAATGTCTCCAGAGACCTGTTCCCTTACTATGTTTGTGAAGCTGCTATGCCCAGACACTATTTCAGTGTACACCAGACTAATATAACACCAGGTTAAGGAACACAGACTAGTGCTAAATGCCTACTTCTTAAAAATCAGACCCGATTATTAGAATAAAAATCCATCTTTGTTCATCATCTCCTTAGCTCTCCCTCTGCCCTTCGGGCAGTCTGTCTTTGTTGGGTACTCAAGCCCTCAGAACCCAACCTGTAGGTTTCCCCTAGGCTACATTATACTGCTTTCTCCCACCTGCACAAACAATAAGCAAAATGATGTGTGTCTGTGAATTTTGATGCAAGGGTGGTGGTGGGCTTTGGTTTCTTTGTTTGTTTCAGGACCTTAAAATTGAGGAGAATTTAATGTCGGGACCTGGCTGAGCACCTTCCTAGCGAACCACAGAAAGGTCCTGTCTCAGCCAGTTTTGACCTTATTGATTTACAGGAGAGATTTTAGGCTTCTTAACTCCCCTCCCAAATGTGCCGCCTATTAAGAGGAAGCTTGACGATAAGCAGGCTCCTGCCCTATAACTTTGATTTAAGTATATCTCCCTCATCTGTGCTCCACCTCTACTGAAGAAGAGTGTGGGAGCTGCCGAGCACCGTTGCCAAACTCCTGATTTGCAAAGCACACGCGTTAGCACAGGCAGCAGTCACTCTTAATAAGAGTTTGCACTTCTTCCATGCACCTTGAAGCCTTGTTTTTGAAGCATCTAGCATCAACCTTCTGTAGCTGACCCTTGCTGTATTTAACAAGTATCTTTTGTTTCAGCAGCTTCTCTGCTAATCTCACACTTGCGTGAAATTGTTGTTGACGAGGTGAGACCCTTTGTGGAGCTGACTGCTGCAGAGGACCTTTAGCTTGAATGAAAATGACAGCATTTCAGCAAGGCCTAATGTAAATTCTTTGACAGAATATAGATTCACAAAGAGAAGTAATTCTTGCCGCTGTCATGAAACATTGCTTTTTTCAGACCTCAGTACCATATGGCACCGTAGTGAATGCAACAATTGCTAGCACCATCTACCGGTAAACGCGTTGAAGTGGAAAACTAGTGGGGTTTTTATTTCCTTACAGTGGATCTCAAAAGAAAAAAAAAAAGGATAGAATCGTCTTTCAGATGTGCACTAGTCAGTATCACGCTAATGACAGCTCTCCAGTTGCACTGGTAGGGAAGGAGCCTGAAGAACGATCTACACGGTAAAGCCTATTTTTTCCCCCCAGCCCACGGATGATACTTTACTTTTCAGCTGGCTATTCTGCTGTCTACACTTCCTTTCCTCTTACTGGGAAAACTGCATCAGGATGTGGTGCAACAGGAGAATAGCAAGAGCATCACAGCCGAGTGCTAGAAGTACAGGGTCTTGACAGAGGAATTCAGGATGGATGGAGCTGTATCAACATTACAAAAGAAAAAAAAAAAAAAAAACTGGGCTNAAAAAAAAAAAAGACTGTGCTGTAGTACTATGATTCACTGTAAGTCTGATCCAAATATTATCAGATAGGAACACCTTATTTTACTCTGTTGGGAATTAAAGCAAGCAGTAGGCAAAGTGTATTGTCAGGGGAGTTTGATACTTTGTAAAAACTTTTCTGATTTAACTGTAAAACTGTCTTTCCTCAGAGGGATGGTGGTGTGGTTGACTCAGACATATTAAGAACAGCCTCCTTTGAGCTTGGACGTTATTTGAGTCAAAAGGAACATGCAGATAAATAGCATTTTAGTTTAAGAAATCACAGTGTATTCCCTCATTTTTCGATGATACTGATAATTGTGGGTCTTGGATTAGGTTCTAACATCAGAAGAATTCAGTCAATTTTTGTTGTGTTCTCTGCATAAATCAAGTCCAGAAGAGGTTTTAACTAAGACATTTAATTCTGATCCTTTCACCTGACAGTAAAAACAAAGCCAGATCAAGATGATTTTATGCTTATTTATAGCTTATCACACGCGATCATAAAGAGATTCACCAATACCTATGTCAGAATCTCAGACTCAACCAGACAAATCAGGAAATGCTGAAGTCCCAAAGCCCTTGCCCTACATTTCTTCCTGGAAGAGTGGAGTGGTCATCTCCACTCTTAACAAGACAAATGACAGCCTGAATCTGGTCTTCTGCCTAAACGTGATGATATCTGATAACCAGTCACTCTCTTGAAAAGCCTATCCTGTTTGAGGCAGTGTTCAGCAACTTTCAAGCTTCCAGACAACGATGCTGATTCATTACTACTTAAATCTTCACAATTTCCTGCAATCCTTTACTGGATAGAGGGCAGAAAATACAGCTAAATGCCAAAAAGCAAGAACTGGTACAAACATGATGTAACGCAGTAAAGTCCTGAGCCAAGATCTGCTGAACCAGCCAAATTGCATCCCAGTGAACTATTTGAAACCATAAAACCATCAGTTCTGAGAAGCTGTTCTCTACATCAGTGCCCAATACCAAGTACTGCCAAGAAGTCTTACTATATTTCACCTTTAGTAACCCGGACATTTGGAGAAGCTTCCCCAGACAGCATGGACCCCTTCTGCCTAGTTCCATCAGCTTAGCCTTGCTGTCCTTTTGTTTCACCACCCCCTCTTGGCTTGCCAATGGCTTTTGAACCTAGTCCTGACAGCTTTGCAACCGGTTTGTGTTTGGTCAGTGCTTCCACACGTAGTAAAACAACCATGCTCTACGTCTGCCTATCGAGCCTTACTCCTGTTCCTCTTCACCAAACACCAACAGACCTCTCTTCTTTTCCATGGTGCCCTCCCCTGGCATTCACTGGAGGCATTGCCTTTGTGTTAGGCCACAGGCACCAGATGTATAGATGAATTTTCATTTAAAAGCAAATCTGTAAACTTTTTTTGAAAAACACATACAACTGACCTGTTTCTTCCTGTGCAAAAGGGCAAAAGACCATCTCTTGACAGTTCTGACGGTCCTTCGAGTCCTCTAGGAAATGTCTAAGAAACAAGAAAAGAAAGTAAAATGGTTTGTGTGATCCTCTCTCCACCAAGATAATGCAATTTCTCTTATGTTTTGTAATTTATTTATATCAGAATTAAGGTTAGGAACCAAAGTAAATAATTCTGGCTTTTCTTCCTTTTTTTCACTTACTTTTACAATACTGTTGCAAACAGCGTTATTTCTTGACAATACCAGTTACTTTTGCTTCAGCCTTTTTGGCTTTTTATATGGTCAAGTATTCCAAGTAATGTTGTTTCTCTGCTTGAAAAAGACCAGATAGCCCAAGTTTTGTATTTGGTTTCTTCACTTATCCTTAGAAGCTAATTGGTTTGTTCTTTTTCTCCAAGCCCTACCCTGGATTTTATTAGCCTGTGAATGCAGAAAGATAGTTTTGTGGTAAAAGTGTAGACACGGTTATAGTCTGGATTCTCTGTTACAATTATGTGACTTCCTGTATGTTATATTTCTGGGCCTGATTCTGACTATATAAATCTTGTAAGATGCTGCAGGTACAAGGTGTCTCCATTTCCTAATCATTTTATGAAGACATTCGGCACATCACAGCTTTAAGCCTTGTCAGTGCCAACAGCTCCCAGCTGGGTGAGAGAAAAGAACCACGCTCTCTGTGCTTGTATCTTCTTTAATAAAGTAACAATAATTGAGAGGCATTGAAAGCATCTAAATGCTTATAAATTCATCAAAATTCAGGTGTTGAAATCTTCTTTTCTAAGGTGACTTGGTCATTAGATGCCTAGTTACTACATCACATCAATAGGATTTATGTACTCCTGAGAATTTTATGCAGTAACTTTCTTCTGTTGCAGCAGTGGAGCAATGTTTATAAATTGCTCCAAGAGCCTTAGATGAAAGGACTTGTAAATGTAGAATATGTTATTAACTCTCATTAATTCATTTTATAAACTACCTCTATGACCCCCTTCTGATGTCCTCTTCTTAAATTGCTGCTGCATCTGGAAATGTCTTCAGTCACAGCTGGGATTAGTGTTAGACAAAGTGCAAATTTGAATAACCTGGCTATGAAAGGAAAAGTACAGGCTGTTCACAGGGTTTTTATTTGTGTTATTATGTATTTTTATATATCCTGTAAACATTAATGAACAAAGAAATGTTGACTGTCAGTCTACCTTCTTCCTGATTAATGAATTTGCTCATTTTAAGCTATGATCCTTTACTTTTTCCTTCAAACCCTCTTGCCTGAACTATTCATTAATTTTCCAACTAAAAAAAATTCTTCAGTTAACTCTTCTGCATCTTTATTTCTCCTTTAACTATCCCAAAAGTGCTGGACATGCACCAGAGCAACAACTCTCATTTCAGAAATACGAAATTCATATTTATTTACTATGAAGTGGAATGGGTCAACTTAAAATTAAATGGTTAAGTAAAACCAACAAAAAATAGTGCCATAGGATTCAAGTGTGATTGATTGGTTGCAACTGCTTTAGAAACATGTTTTTCTTCAAAACATGTTCTTTTTTTTCTTCAAGGAAAAATCCAGAAATCTTGAGAGTAAAATCATCCCTTATTTGATGTAAAAGAAAATAGTTCACCATAATGAGTTTTCTTCATCTCACTAATGAATAAGTCAAATTCATTTCAGGGACAGATTAGACTTTCTCATAATGTGACACACTCTGGAATGCTATTAGTGTTTTGTGCTGTGCATATGGTGTTCATTTTGAACTACCTATACGCTGTTTGCAGCACTTTAAATGATTACATAGCAGGTAGGTTTATATATAGTATGTAATCATCTCAAATGCTAGGATTGCAATATGAATAGGTAATAAGAAATAAACTTTACTTTTGATTACATAGGTCTGTGATTAATTGTCTGAACTTTGGTAAATGAAAAAGACTTAATTAATATATATTAAAAAAAACCACCCAACTCCTGAAAATGAGCTGTTATTATTTAAGTTTAATATATCTTTTATGGGTTTTATGTGCAGAGTATAGCACTTTTGGGGGTTTTGTTTCATTTTTTATTCTATTTGGTTTATTACTTTATTCATTGATTTCCCATAATAATGTTTGTGCTTATCTACTGCCTTTCAGCTGAGGCTCATAAAGTACTTTACAAACATTAATATATTTTTCTCACCACTTTTATTTACATTCCCCTTCTAATGAAACTATCATAGACTAACTGTATATAAATTACACTGAGGTAGAAACAGAAGACAGAACATGCACCGGAAAAAAAATAAAAATGACTGGAATGAAAGCTGAAAATGCTACGTCCCAGGTAGCTGTTCCAACTTCTAGTCTGCCCTCCCCAAAGAGAAGCAGGATTGTGGACAGTATGGCTGCTTTAGGGCTGAGTCAACTATACAGCGATCACTCGGACATTAGTCTAACCTGTTCTTAAAAATTTCCAATTATGGAGATTGTCTGGGGAGAGCACAGAGTCTATTCTTACACTGACCTACCCATACTGTTAGAAACTTTTTCTTAATGTCTAACCTAAACCGGTTGCTTCGGGTTTAGCTCATTACTTCGTGTCTCGTTCCCTTGGGTGTGGAGAAAAATTATTCCCTATCTTTGCAGCAATCTCTTCTGAATTTGAAGGCAATTATCATGTAGCACCTTCTTCTTTTCTCTTTAGATGAAATAACACCAGTTCATTAAGGTGTTCACTAGTACATTCATTCTTATTGCCTTACACTTGCTGTTCTCCAGTCTCATCCTCCATGAAGTGTAGTGTTGAAAATGGGCATAGGATTTCACCAGGCTGCCTTTACTTATCCTGCAAGGCATGTTTCTTCTTGTGCATCCAGTGGGTGCTTGTATTTTGCACAACAGCTTGACAGTGTTTAAGTATTTCCACTAGTGATGCTGAGTAAGACCCCAGATCTTCCTCTGCAGATCCACCACGCATTCTGAACTGGCAGAGCTGGTTATCATTGCACAAGTTCAGCACCTCATATTTGTCCTTATTCAATTCCACTTTATTTTTCAAACCATTTCTCTAAATTATCAAAATTTTTTATTTTTGCAACAAGCTGGAAGATGCCTGTGGTGGTATTGCCTGCACATTTAATAAGCATAGCCTTTGTTTCATCATCCAATTGATGAAAACGTGGAGTACTCCTGCAACCAGAGTGCACGGGATCCTGCTTGATAGTTTGGCAGTGAATCATTAATACCCTCACTGTGAACGTGGCTTTCCCGGCAGGCTTGTACCAACCTTAGGGCAGTTTAATTACAGACAGACTTTTCACAGTTTACTTTTGAAGCTGCCATGTTTTGCTTACAAAGGACAAAGTACACAACACCTGCCAGTTCTACTATAGCTGCTCTATTCTTTCACAGAAAAAAAGTTGGTTTGAAACTCAGATAATTTGCTTTTGACAGATCTTTGTTGTTTCACACTTTCTTGGGTTGTTTTTTGTTTTGTTTTATTTCCCTTACAAATTATTTTATTGTTTCATCAGTAGTTTTTTCTGGGAAGGCTGACTGTTCTTTAATTTCCCTGATCCTCCTTTTTCCTTTTTTAAAGATAAGGATTGCATTTGCCCTTTTCCAGGGTCTGGGAGTTCATAAATCCTCCACACTTTCTCAAAGATAACCTTTAATGGCTCCATTTGGTTCACCTCATTCTTAGCTTCCAAGTGAAGAGAGACCAAGTCCAGCCAATTTCAAAAATTGAACCTTGCTTGGTTCTCTCTGATGATTTCTTCCCATGCTGCAGCCCAAATCCTGCCTTTTTGCTACTGGTAATGTGCAGCTGATCTTCCTACTGACAGCTGAACTCCGATCCTGGGAAAAAAAAAAAACAAACGCTATGAAGTAAGTTAGCTTTCTTGGAGGTACCTATCAATAAAATTGCTATCTAAAACAGTAGACCAGCAATCCCCATCGTCATTGATACTCTCTATATTCCTTCCTGGTGTGTTTATTTTGTGCTTTAATGAAAAGGCTGACTACTACAATAACCAGGATAAACTCCTGCAGAATCCCACTTGATACATCTAGCTTTATCTTACATTGCACCATATATCATTATTAAACCACTCTTATCAGCATAAGGGGCTGTTTGTAAGACACAGAAAAACTCTGGGCAGCTCCATATTCCTTCTTTTATGAGATTGTTACAGAAATACAGACTTGACAGGTGTCTCAAGCAGTTTCCATAAAAGGTTCTTTAACCACAGGCACTCACCACTTTCATTCTGCTTGACATTTAATAGATTTCACCTACGTGGTTACAATATATTTGGTGGTGATATAACACTTGACATCAGAAGAGCACAAAGCACTTTCCACATGGAACTTTTTAATAAGGCAAAAGTAAGTAAAGTGACTTTCCTGAGGTCGCCCAGCAAGTTATTGGCTGAGCCAAGAAAGCAGTCCAGACCTCCTGAATCCCAGGTCAGTGCTCCATCATTATGCCATCCCGTTTCCCATATTATTAATGCTCAGCCTAAATGTATTCTTGTAGCAATTGATTTAATGCCATTAGTTTCAGACAGCTAATCCAAAGCTCCTTTAGTTATCCAGCGTCCAGGGATTTACTGGAACAAAGAACTTCCAGACTGATCCAGAAAATAATATTATAGCTTTTTCAGGAAGCCTCGCTACTTTTTTTAGTTGAAAAGTTATTTCAAAGGGAGGCTATCACCTATAATTCTAAATCCACTGAAAATGAAATGGAAAGATTACATTTAACTGAGTATGTTTGTGATCAGGCCCACAATGTTTTTCTACATTTCATTTTCAAACTATAACATTCGATAAAGATGTACAGTAGTAATTACTGGGATGAAGTCAAGATAATTATCACAATACATGAGAAGAGAATTAAGTACAAAATCCTTAGGGTCTTAAAGAGATAGTAGGGATGGGTGGAACTGGGGGCTGCAGAAAAATTACATTCATCCACCACCTGTTGGGCACAAGAGCAGATAAAGATTCTGTGTGAATAATAGACCAGATTAGAACAACAAAAGGGAGATGAAGTATTTTCACATACAGATATGAAAGGGACTTGGGAGTGCGTAAGTCCTTTGGGAATGCCAAGAAGGGCTCAAGTTCAAAGACCTCCGAGGATGGCAGAAAAGTTGAAGAGTTCAAAAAAAGTTACGTATTCGTTAATAGTGTGTGTGACAATGCAGAGGAATTGGGACAGTGAGAAAAATACATGCTAAGAAAAAGATCAAGAAAATGTACAGAAATCTTCATGTCAAATAAGCCACATAGTTTTCTGTGCTTTTGATTTTCATAATCCATTGTGTTGAACTAGGTGGAAGAACAGAAGTTAAATACACTTTTCAATCTAGTATCTCAGATCTGTATATAGATTTTCTCACTTATCTGAACTTCTCCATGGTGTAGTTTCAAATTGCTGCAGCTTTTGAAAAGCTCTGCTTATGCTGTGTGTTCACCAGGCTTGCATATCAAATAATGGAATAGTCTCTTCTTAGTACTTTTTAATTACCATTAGACAACAACACCAATTACTATGTTTTATCTCAATGAAATCTACCATATCTCTTACAATTTAGAATAATTTATTTTTATTACCTTTGCTCCAATACGGGTGTCAGTGTTCTTTACAACAAATCTAGTAATGTGATAACTTCTGTTTTCCACAGCTGAATACATTAAGAGAATGCCTTGTGCTTCAAATACTCTAATGTGTACACAGATGAAATATATATTGAATAATAATAATCAAATATTATTATAGCAAATATCATATCGATTATCAAATATTATCCTATTAAAATAAAAAATGAAATAAAAATATAAAATACAAAATCAATTATTTAAAGAGAAAATTTAAGAGTTGCAATAACAGAATGGAAAAATAACACTTTATCAGTTCTTAGCAGAAATAGCCCTGAACAAGAGTAAAAATTAAATTTCATCCTTCCCAATTTTCAGCACATTGATACCGCAGTTTTACGTGAATGTAGAGAGACTAAACATCTGAATTTTCCTTTACATTCAGATTCAGTGTTCACCAAACATGATGTATTATACCGTGTGAATACATTACAGTCTCGGAAGAATAACTGAGGTTTGAAATGGTACATCCTAGAGATGGGATATTTAGAGGAACAGCAGATTTAACAATAAAATTTCTGATGATGTTTTGTAGAAGAAAGATCACGGTAGTTACCTATGTACCCAAGCAGAGACTGAAGTATACTTTTATGGACATCAGCATATGTAAAGTATATACAAATATTTTTTTGTATATACAAATACTTTTTATAAAGTATATACAAGTATATTCTAAATATACTTTTCATGACAAAGCGGAAATGAAAAGCCCATGACTCACATTTAGGCTGTAGAGCAGGTTTACATGCAAATCTGTCAAGTTGTTCACAGGAGATTTTTATCTGTAGGCAGAAAGCAAACATCTCTCAATACAAATCTCATGCGATTGATATCTCAGTGTCAGAGCTTGAGCTCTGAATCTTTAGTAAATTACTCATCCCACATATAATATGTTACTCTCCATATATCTGCCATGAACCCTGTTTGAATCCACTGCTGCTCGTTTTATGTCAGGCTGTTTATCACCATACTGGTCTCAAATCACAGGAGCAAACATCTGCTTCATGCACTCAACTGCCATGTCTGAACTTTGAATACTTGAAGAAAACCATTCTAACTTTCACACACAGTAATTTGCAGCATTTTAGCACCATCCACTAGTCACTGATCATATTGTAGCATTCCACAGTCTTTCAAGCCTTAATCCTTGCGATTTCTACTGGTAGCAGTAGCGTAACCTGCAGCATCACCTGTCTCAACAATATGTGACTACATAAGCATTGCTTATGCCCCATCCAAGAAAAGATAAAATTTCAGGAAATCTACTTTTTCCTTCCTAAACCTATATGGTATCTCCTAACTTTCTTTGTGTTTCCTAGTTCTCTGTAGTTGTATTTTCTGAACCAGATTCCAGTAAAAGTGTCAAATGAAATAGTTATATCAGACTTGACAGTATGATTTCTAGTCACTTGTTTTGTTTGCTTTGTCATTTTTCACCTTCAATAATGAGAAGCAGAAGCTAGGGAGTCACTTTTATTGCCTTTTTGGACAACAGTAGCTCGGGGATGGAGATTAAAACTTAGAAAAACAGCTGCGGTTCCTTGCACACTAAAGTATATTGCCTGTGCTAAATTCTGATTATAGAGGGGTGTCCTCTTTTCTGTTGGCTTTGTTAGTGATGAGTTGCTGTCTTCTCTTAGCCAAGTGCAAACCTCATGGTTTTAACAATTTTCAGAGAAGTTCATTTTGCCTTTCACCTGAATAAAATACAAGCCTTCTTTCACCCTCCAGGACTGACAGTCATGGAAGAACCCATCCAAAGACATATGTATGTACTAACTTGAGCTGAAAATAGATGGCTATGAAATAGCAAAAGCTTTTTGTGGCATAAGTGTGCTTGGACATTTTCCCTTTGCATTGGTTGCGCTTCCTCTGTGTGCTAACCTATCTGTAAGAAGTTTCCTGTTTAAGAGTTTCTTCAACTGTTCTGTGCTAATGGAAAGGTTGTATTACATCTGGCTGAGGTTTCCCTTCTAAATTGAGCTGAGCTTAGTGCTTATAGAGGTAAAAGCATAAAACAGCCAGGACATATTTATTTTCTGTTGTGAAATTTTTCTTTGGGTCAAACTTATGAAATGGTCCTGAGAGAATTCAGTGAATCTCCTGAATATTTTTTTTTAAATATCCTTTCAAACAGCAAGCCGTTACATATCCATAGATGTCTACACTTTCTACATCAAGGACTGCATTGTATGAACATGAATTGTTTATTTCTACAAAGCTGAAAGTTGGTAGCATCAGCATTTTGAATTCTGTTCATGAAAGGAAAATGATAATGACAAACTTTTAATGGAAGTATCTAAAGAACCACTGAAAAGAAAAAAAACTGAAGCTGCCTTTCTCTTTTGAAAGCGGCATTTCTAAATGCCATACATCTTTTCAGCAATTGAAAATATAATGATAGTAGAAAGTTTCCTTTATGAATTACCACAGAATTTTTTTCTACTTGAACTCCTTTATCAGGTAAAGCTGCAGAAATGTTAGGATTATACTGGTTCACAGATCTTTACCGTCTTCCCAAAAACATAACTCTTACATTGTAATGTAACTCCATTGTAATTATCTTCGGCCAAACCCAGGGAAAGGACACATACATGCCAGGACGAAAGAATGGCAGCATTTGATAATATTTCAGATATGCTTGCCATAACAGCCAGCTGGGAGGGGTTTGTTTCTTTAGATGAACTTTCACAAAACACACGCTTTGTAATACTAAGTCTGGAGCCTATAAATCTATGAGAGAAACCTTAACTCAAGGCATGTACACTTTCTTAAAAAAAAAAAAAACTTTAAAAGAATTTTGCATATTATTTTTACACTCTTTACTAGCAGCTTCTGATAGCCCAATAGTAATATTACTGAATGAGAACTGAATTGTTCATAAAATCCAAGACAGTCTTACACAGCTAATGAAGCAGCTGACGCTTATTCTAGTACAGACAGAAGTTTTTACATGGAGCATCACGAGTTTAACTTTATGAGTTCATTGAGGTTGAAGGGAAAACAGAAGAACAAGAGATAAACATTAAAATTTACATAAATTAGATCATTTTTTTTCATGCATCAACGAAGACAACTTCCTGAGGACTTTCATAGCATGTTTCATAGCATTGACACTTCATAAATAGTCTTAGAATTCTTTGTTTCCACTTCATTTCAAAATATGACCCCAATGGAGCATCTCTTCAGGTAAACATCACACTGATTTTATCAGTAAAAAGTGCCAGCCGAAAAAAAGTCTTTGAGCTATTCTTCTCCATTGACAGCTGAACAATTTGTTTCATGTTGGAGGGACAAATATTTTACCATGGAAGGTATTTTTAAAGCTAAGTCAAGGGCTGACCTCACTGTCTGCAAGTGCAATATACATTTGTAAGCTAAATTATGAAAGCAAAATTCAGTAACTGCATCTCCAAGTGCCTGATTCGCTCTTTGATATTTAGAAACAAACTAAGATTTGTCAAGACAAGTGCAAAACTGTGGGCAAAATATTAGCTCACATGAAGAAAGGCGTTATTCTTCTGAATATTTACTTCTTACCTGACAAGGTAAGTCCAAGGATTTAATGTCCAAACAACGTGCCATCTTACATATAATTGCTAATGTTAACTCCTGTGTTAATACCAAAGTATGTAATGTTGTGATAGATTTAAGTTCTTAACACATTCATACCTTTTTGGTTAAACAATAGATTGGAGCAGGCAAGATTATGACATTTGTTATTTTTTGGCAAAGTTTTGTAAAGGTTTATATGGGCAGTAAATTAAAATGCAAATACCCTTAGTATAATAAAGGCATATGTACACAGCGCTGAAAATTACCCAAAGTATAAGAATAAGGGAATAAATGATTGCGTTCTTAATCTATTCACTGACTTTTACGCTTCTGATTTACTATTCTCATCCACGCTATTGCTAGAGGAGGCATTTATTGAAAGCTCATTTCATAGTGAAGACCAAAACTATTAAGAAGGGAAGCAATTCCTTCCACTACTTTGAGAGACAACAGCTTGACGTGCTGTGTATACTGCCTGAATTTAAAGATACTTAGTCTTTCAAAGGAAGGTTGTGACAAAGCTGTTTTAATGTAACCCATCTTTTAATCACAAGTTATAATAATCATGAGATAGGGTATTCCTGGCCTGTTTCTACTGACTGTATTTAATATAAAATGCATGTCAGCCATGTCGGAAAAATTATACTCCAACTCCCATTTGTCTGCAACATCAAATCATCTGGTAATGCAAATGAAAACACAACACATCACAACTTGTAGCTCAAGCTTCAGATTGCAGAATAATGGCGTGAAATAATAACCGACTCATTTAAGTTCCAAAAATAGTTAATGTTGCATACTGTAAAGAAATATGCATAGAACAGGCCGCTTAAAGATCAGAGCACCTGTGTTTTTTTATCACTGCAATTTGGCACTATATACTTGCATATCAATGTAATATGTCCCCTAAGACATATTGCTATTTTCTCATATGGAAGCGATCTTTTTTCACTTAATTTTACTTATTAATTTCATTAATGATGAATGATGCAAAAGAGTACAACAATTGAGTTGGGCTCTCAGATCTCCTTTTGAATATCCATGAAGGAAGCAAAACAGTTCTGTGAACAGTAAGACTACTGCAAGTGTGTCCCTGTGGATTCACCTATCAATTGTCCAGAAGTGAAAATCCTCATTAAGCTTCCCCAGCGAGTGAGAAAAAATTTAAGAGTATGTCTGTGTGGATGCTCTGGTGTCTGATGAGAGCTAAACTGCCAATAAATTCTCTCATGTATTTGGATGCCTGTTTTCCTTGAACATGCAGCACCTGAGTATTTCTGAGACGTTTTCAAATCTGACTGAAATTAGCAAATACATAAAAAGTTCCCACAGGGGGGCTGAGTGCACAGATAGGCACAAATAGACATCCACACGCAGATGTTGAGCAAATTCAGAAACATCATGCTCTTCAGGAAACTGGGTTGCAAATATGAGTGGGAAATAGAGTATGTAGAAGCTGAGGCAATGCTGGAAGCCAGTAGCATTTTGAAGGTCATACTGAACGAGCTAGAACAATCCTATGAGACAAGCCAACAGTACCAGCACTCAAGACCAAACCTCTTGTGTCTTTCAGAAAACTGCTAGATTGAGTCACTCTCCTGACTTTAAGCCAAAAAGTGAAGAGGATAACTGGAAAGGCAGGAATAAATATGTACATACCAGATTTCAAATTCTGCTTAATAGGGGGAAACGATGAAAACCATTTTGGTGGCAACATAAAAGTTACAGAACTATAAAACGTCTTAGAGATTATCTTTTCATAGCTGATACTATATAAAAGAACAAGCATCCATACACTGCAGAACACCCCACTCTTTCCATTGCTTTCTAAAATAACATCGTACAAGGCAAATGCTTTCACTGGCAGTTGGGAAGTTGAAGAAGATATTTTGAACTTATAAAAGTGTAACAGCATGTAATTACAACATACACCGTGGACAGTCAAATGTTCAACAAATTAGTTTGATCGTTTCTTTATAGATTTCAATAAACATTAATTCCCTACAACTACCATAGCCAATTTTAATTCTCACACAGTGTAAAGCACAGTCCAGCCAAAGTTTCTGTTGTCTATATGATTTTCCAGTAATTCAAGATAAGATTGGTATAATAATTGATTTTTTTAAGCAATTTTAAGATACAAGCATATGAAGATTTTGTAATGAGGTGTAAGACAGCTCATAATCCATTCTTTTCCACAGAAACATGGAAAATAGCTCTTCTTCAAGAGTAAATTTTAAAGGAGATAAAACATCCAGCAGTGCAAGTCCTCACTGAAAGCTGAAGACACATATATAATTTCACCAGAACAAAAAATAAACATATTAATCATTCAAAAAAATGAGTACCATATTTTCATCATTTCAACTACCAAACTGCAGGGCAGACATCAAAAAGCGATGTCCTGGTGATGACTGTGCCTAATTTACAACTTTGAATCATTCTGGACTTCTTGGTGCTACTTTGCATAACATCAGCACAAAAACCTTTTCCAACAGTTACTCAGACCAAAATGTCTGGGTGGACTTTATTCCTAAACATACCTTTGCAAGTGAGACCCTTGCTTCCCACAAAGTGTTGTGTGGATTCTGATGATGTGATACAAACTTTTGTTGATGATTTCATTTACAATACGTTATCACTGTCAGCAGAATGAAAACAATTTCCCACTGAGTTCATGTTTGATCCTCCTATTGTCTTCCTAAGAACTTAAAAATACCTTGATAACATTTCATATGTTTGAAGTACTGTTTCACTGATTTATAAACATTAATAACAATTTAAACTTAAATTTTCAAATAATATATACAGATGAAGATATATGTATACATATTTGTATGCATAAAATTTACATACCTACAAGGGTGAATGACTGATAATTACATACATACACATATAAATATATAGACCTCAGAGACATAGGCATAGTTTTCCTTCACTGCTAGAACACTGAAATGCAGTAAATCCATTTACAATCATCCTGCAAGCACAAGAAAAGTTTCCCATAAATGTTGTCGTTTGACCTTTTGAGAAAAGGTCACCAAAAGGCCATCGATCTCTCATTGGATTTCGATTACACACACTTTTGAACCAAGGATCTTTACATTTACTGTTCTCATTTATCACAGAATGTTGATTACAGGAAACATCCAAATTCTGACATTTCAAAGGTCAGTTTGCAATTTTTAAAAATTCCCCTCCATTATTCATTTTATTGCATGCTCTGTTCCACAAGTAATCCATTAGAAACACAAGTTTACTTCTTGATCTAAATAATTTATATCAGAAGCTCAGATTTAAGTGGAATTAAAAAATACTAAAGTGAAAGACAACTGATTACACTAGTTATTCATCAGAGGAAAACATTTTGCTCAACATAAACTCCTTCGAGTTTATATAGATATAAGGGTTGTTGTTTGATTTGGGGTTTCTTTGTTGTTCTTGCTTTTACTAATTATACTCTAGATGAAGGAGTAATACCAAACTTGAAAACAAGTGGTGAGTATAGTCTTAATTTGTAAGTTACAACATTGCCATGCATAATGTCTGTAGCATCACACCTCCCCAGATTCCTTTTGTTCTTCAAGTTCATGCTTTGGCAACACGGCAGGCATGTCTAATCAGCTCCTACATTCTGTTTCAACATTTCAGTGAAACACATTCTCTTTTTAAATGCTCATAAAATAAATGTCTTCTTCCATACATTTTAGTCATTTGAACTGTAATAGATGTCATGGATTACATAGGAAAAATAAAGAATTTATCCAAAATCTTAATTTGGTGTTCTGTTGCAATTAATAAAGTAAAAGAAATTTTGATAGTTCTAAGCATTAACGTGATGCATAGTTTATTAGGAAAGGGAAACACTCATCTGTGAATTATTTATTTTTTAATGAGACACAAAGGTACTGGCTTCCCTTACCAACAGTAACTCTGGGGTCTTTGTACAAAGGTATTTCTAATCAAGCTTGAAAAACTTACAGGTGTACATCTTCATACAGACATAGCTCCTGTGACGACCTGTAAAAGGATATTAGAAATGTGAATGGCTTTTTATGTGCTTTATCAACTATTTGATATGTGCAAATACCATTAAGTACATTTGCATGATCACCTCCAGGTTTTCCCTTTTTGCCCCCACTGTCCTACCTGCCCTGGGATTTTGACACAAAATTATATTGCCCTTTTAATTAACTGTGGATATTTCACTTCAAGAGAAGGACTCATCATTTCTGAAGTGGTAGGTTCCTTGCTCCATAACTACTTCACATAGATGAACCCCATACAATTGTAGACCTCAGGGGCCTTGTTTGTAAAGTGCTCTTTCACATAAATGGTCCAGACCAAACACGGTGAGCTCCGCTGACTTGCATTAACCAGGCATTTATATGCATCTCAGCAGGTATCAACCTGTTAGAAGAAAAACTATAGGACTGGGGTAAAAAATACGCCATTCTTAAAACTTTGAGAGTAACAAAACATGAAACCTAACAAACTGTCTCACAAAATTGCGTTCAGGAATCCTAAACCATATTTTTGGTGCACATTTTCATAGGTTGAGTTGACCTGTGGTATTACATCTTGACTTTATTTTGAGCATATATATACCCTGAGGTGTATTTTGATAGAGAATATATGGGATATCAGGGTTTTGCATAATGCAGTGTTGCAGAGTCATGATATACTTAATCCAGAATAGCTGAATAAATACCAAACAAAATCAATCTTATAACTCTGGTATTGCCCCAGGACTGCAATAACATATGCCCTTTCCCTTTGGAATATTTGTTCAGTGCACTTTAAAATGCATAACACAGATATGCTCAAGAGTGGTGTTCTGACTTTTTGTGTAGGAAACAGTTCCTATATCAACATTTCATACTGGCTGCCAATCCTGAAAGCCATTTTTATTTGATTGCAAAGCGCACAGTTAAGGTCCAGAATCACTAAAATCTCTCAACTGTTTTAATGCCATAGAAGATGGTTAACAACCGTGACATGCCGTGACCAAAATGTGTAGACTCTTGGTTCTGAACATACAGACTCACAGATGCAGGATAAAAGCTCTGATGTGCCCATGTAAGTGGTCTACTACAAGATGAAATCTCCATTCATTAGTAAATTCCTATATTTTAAAGATTAAAATGAAAGAAAAAAAAAATCACGTGCTTTTTATTCCCACAGCCCAGGCTTTTTTGACTTGTATTTTCTGGAGAGCTACAGCATGTCAGATGGCTGCTCTTGTTTAAACCATGAATTGAACTGGTCCCTCAGGTCCTTCAGATTTGAGAAATGAAAAAACACTTTTAAATTACTTCCTTCTCTGTCACTTCCATGCCCTGCACTGATTATAGGTTTTCCTGCTTCGTAATTCAAATTAAAGAAGGGAGAATTCTAAACCACAGCTGGCAGGATACCATACTCCATTTCATTAGTCTTTTAAATACAGATTAATAATATTCTCTCATGTTTTGATGGGATGATCGTACTTCCTTATGCATCATGAGAAGCACTTTCTCTAGACTAAATTTCAACTCATGCTGTGTGATCATCCAGGAAAAGCTATTAGGAGTTCTTATATTTCTCTGTGTTTGACAGACATACAGTAAGTATACAGCAACATAATAAGGAGACCACGTGCTATTCTCTCCTCCCATAAACTGTCCTTTGCTTTCCTCCTGCACTGAACCATGCAGCCCATCTCAGCACACTGAGATACAGGGAACAGATAACACAGACATTAGGGAGGAGATTAAAAAACGGAAAGAAGCTACATTTTCCACTTGCAGATAACATTTTATCCACACCCATTATCCAGAATGTACTTTATGTGTAATATTTTCTCAGTCCTCATTCAGAAATACCTAGGATTTTGTAGCGTTTGCAATGTTGCTGAGATTGCTGTTAATCTTAGCAATATAAATGAAGTTAGGCAAACACTAATGAGCTATACCTTCATTATGGTATACATTTGAGCAATGTATTTATTCCTAGCATTACAGCTCTTAATTATGCATTACATTGAGTAGTCTGGATTTACTCGCAGCACCTTGATACTCTATTAAAAGTTAACTTTAGAATTTAACGGGGAAGCTATATTTTGCCTGAACTAATTTGCCATGTTAAATGTAATTGAGCAACAGGAACATTTCCTACATCTAATATTGTAAGGAGAATCACAAATGCAAACTACCTGAAAGGACTGGTTTATACTCACCACAACAGCATATTGCAATTCTTTTTATGTTCCTTAACTCAGTCCACTTCATAAAGTGAATTAATTTGTGCTCTAGATATACCAACTGTCTTGCATTGCATTCGACATGAAAACTATTGTTAGCTCAGTAACGTTTTTCTCTTGCTGAAATGTACTTATGTACTAAACTGGTTTTAAGGTGTTTTCATCAGTAGGTTTGATAGGTACTGGCTTTGATCTCAAATATCTACAGCAGAAGGAGTTCTTTGGAACACCATGCTTCAGAAGATGTATTACAGACTAAAGTAGAACAGACACCTAAGTGTCAGCTATAAAGGAAAGAAAGGAAAGCATGCAATCTTATAAAAAGGATGAAGTCCTCAAAAATACAATACTGCCTAACTGAGCTATCTGATTTCCCTTGTCTGTTTCATATAGTTCCATTTCACCATTATTACAATTAATTGAGTTAGGACAATTTTAAAGCCACGTAGGTACTTTCAGGATACACAGCTGTAAGATACAACCAACTAAAGACAGAACAAAAATCCCAGTTCTCCAAATAGATACAGTGTAGGTCTCAATTGAAGTACAAGCCACTACTGGTTGTATAAACCTCAAATCTGAGTTCAGCTAAACAGTGGAATGTCTGGATCTGGACCTAAGTTCTGAAAGTCTAATTTACCTCCATTTTCCTCTACTACAGAATCATGCAGTAAAACTAGATACATTGAAAACTGACTATACAAAAAGACATATTTTCTTATCCAATGGGTCGTCCCCCATTTCTCTCTTCAGAATTTCTATGACTTACAAAACCCATATTTTATTTTCAAATAGCAGTAAGCACTGCTGAGATAATATTGTCAAGAAGAAGGAATGGCCTAGACCTCAGGAACATAATATATTTTTACTATTTTCAAACCCTTACTGATCTAATAAACCCCCTGGTTTAAAGCATATATATAAATGTACACACTTCAGTAAGCTTTTTTCCAATCCATGATGAGCCAAAGCTCTCAGGAAACCTTCATTCCCTGATACCAGCAGAGAATTTGTTCTAACATTATCGCAAAGAGGAATTTACCATGAACTATTCAGTATTGTAAAAGTTGCTGGCAGTTTATAAACACATCCTATATATTGTAATTCCAGGGTTGTTTTGTTTTGAAAAAAGGTCTAACTTCTTATAATCACTCCAGCTGATTGTATTACTTTCACAATGGCCTTTATTTAAAATAGCACAACCAAATATGCCCTATTAGAGAAGGAAAAAAGTTCTCATTTATAGAATTCCTCTTTGCCATAAACGAGGTCCTTGTAAGAACTTTCTGATCAGAAATCATATGCTTAAAATCCATTCTTCATAGCCAGAAGGCTGTATACAATTCTCTAATTGCATTTATGCACTGCTTCAGAATGTGACAGGTGTATGCAGGAGTTGGATTCAGCACAACTCCTACGTGCCACTGGGGTTTAGTTCAAAACTTTTTTTTTTTTTTTTAATTTGAGAATTGTAACTTTTTGGACTGATTCAATATTTCTTGTGTGAATAAGCATTTCTGGGGCAGGTACAGCCCTCCACACTGCCATATACAATGGAGAATTCACATGCATAACAGAACTTGCCAACTATCAGTTTAGCCAAGATTTTAGCACTGTTTGTACCAACGAACACTGAGTGTTAGCATTAGATAAGGCACTTAAAAGATTATTGTAGAGGATAGTCTTTCACGATGCTGAAAGCAGACAGATTAAAAGACTGAGCATATCTTTTAAACTCAACCGCTGTGTAACTATGCTTTATCTATTGTACACTCTCCTTATGCATTTTCTTTTTACAGCTTTTCTTCTTGTCCAGCAGACAGAAAAAGCTTTGAAAAAAAGAATCAAGCTGAGGCCAAAGATGGTTGAGCTTTGAAAGATGAGAAGATTTTGGTTCCAATGAGGATAATTCCAAAATTGTCTCTAATGGATCTACGATTTCAGAATTTAACTACCTAAGGCATTGGAAACACCCACTGACTTAATTTGAACTTCAGGGTGGGGTTTGAACCTGTGATGGATATTTTTTTGAGAACAGAACTTATCTGCCCTCCTACTTTTTATTAAGCCAGAAAGATTGTCAGAATTGCTTTTTTATTAATCCTTAGGAAACTATTCCTTCAATAAAATGGTAAGTTCTAGGCAGTAGTAGCCCAAGCATTAACTCAGCTGACTATTGCTCAGTATGTGACTCCATTTCAGCATCTAACCAGGAAAATCACTTTTGCTTTGTCACTGAGACAGGGTTTACTTCTGAAAGGCCAGCAAGGATTTTGTACCCAACATACCCAGTTTCAGAAGACTACAAAGAGAAAGATCGGATTGTGCATAAAGACAAGATTGCTAACAAGCTTCGTAAGCTTTTCGTGTTGTGCTTGCAGTCTTTGTTAAGCAAGAGGACAAGAAAAAGGGATTCCAACCGCAGACATTTATGTGGTCATGCAACACAACCGTAAGTACAGACTTGCAGGCTTGCACCTTCACTTCTGACTGTTGATACCGGTGTCATTTTTAAACATGAGCTGTGAAAAGCTGCTTAATGGCAAGTTAGTTTCATTTATTCTTATGCAGCCTGGTATTGTAAAGGAATAGCAGTAGGCCTGAAGTCAGAAGGGTGAGTTAAACTGCCTGCTTTTTATGTCTTTTGTATATTTTTTCCTGGGTGGAGAGCTGTGGTATTTCTTGTGGTTCGGCCTTGTTACACTCTTCAATGAAGGTAGGCACCTATATTCAGATATCCCAAGAACAAGGCGTGCTGTGCGCTTTCATCATAACACCATCTCTGATACAAGGTATCTGTACACTTTGGCTTTCAATTCTATTAAAGTTTATAAAACAACCCTCTATAACATCCTCTCACAGTGGGAAGAAAATTACTGAGCTCGGTAGAGCAGTTTTCGGGAGATGGTGTGCGTACTTAAACCAGCTGTGCTGAGCAGCGCGTCTCGTACGTTTGCAGCTCTTGACCATTTCAAGGGTACTCATGGGCTGCAGTACCACTATTTTCCATTTTCACTGAAGTAATTGACACAAGAATAGATTCATGTCGTGCCACTTGCTGTTCTCACAGCCTTTGTCTGAAAAATAAAGACTCAAGAGTACAGTATCTCATTTGTCAGGAAATTGTTACAAAGGCAGTGTGCTTTCAGCTTTTCCCATATTCTGCAGTTTGATTCTCACCAGTTTTGATTTTATTTTTTTTTTTAAGGCTACAAAGAGAAGAGAAATCGTAATCAGAAGGAAATAAAGATTTCACGCCACAAAATACCTTGCACATGACTGTATTACAGTGGTCATGACCACAAAGATTGTTCTGGTAGACTGTGGGGAAAAATGAACAACGGTATCACTCTCATGTCTAACAATTTCCACCCTAATCAGCTTCCTTAGGGATAGTCTCTTCACCAAAATAAAAACCATTCTCTGCTATCAAGTAATCTCACTCTAAAACCACAGTTTACATTTAATGCTCACTTTTTATATGCTGTCAAACCAAGATAGGGATGTACTCCATTAACTTTATGAATCAGTAGTAAGTAAAGACCAAGGTACAATTAACTAACAATCAAAATTAATAGCTAGTATATTTTTAAGGAATTTATGCTATACTAAGTCAAGAAAAAAATAATACCTGATATGTATTCAGATTTTATGTCCTGAATGAACCAAACTGTTGAAGAGCAGAGGAAGGCGGGTTGCTCATGGACTGATACCACGCTGATAAACTTAAGGCAAAATAAATGAGAGGCATTTGTTCATACAGAAGAGGGATTTAGGATGGAAAGATGGGCATGGCCTTTGGGCATGGCCACTGTAACAAGTAGAGCTCAATATGACACTGATGGGACCAAATTCTAACAGTGCACATTAGCGTTAGCCAAAATTAAAACCTCCATAGGATAGTCTGAGTAGCCAGCGGGCTCACTTACGCATTTGCATTTTAATTGCATTACAGGAATTGTTGCTGACTGGCATGAAACATTTGCTCTTGTGGATTGCAAGGGTGAAAGAGCAAGAAACTGGCAACACTTTTGTTTCCCCTTTTATCTAAAAAAAGGCCCATCAGGGTCTCTAATACCTAAAGTTCCCATTTTACGGGAGCAGACTTAAAAACCCTACACCAACTTACCTGAAATCCACAAAACTGACTGCACCTCTCGTCACCTTTTCTTGTCATTCCTGTTGCTTGTCGCTTAATGTAGATATTTTTGTTTTCTTTCTTCACTGTCTCTCAGAATAATCATGAGCAGTCTCCAAATATTTGCTTTCAAAGTAACCTTGAGGAGGAAAAAGAGAGTACTGACATTTTATGGACAAAGACAATTTTAAAACTTTCTACAATGATTTCCATTGAGCTTACTGAACCCACTGTCTCTCATGTGATTGACTCATTGTTTCCCATCAGTTCCATCAGCAAAAATGATTTCCAATATTTTTCAGAAAAAAATACAATGTCAGTAGGGCGCAGTCAAACACAATGACTGTGAATAACTCAATAGACTGAATTACTCTTGCACAATTCTCTTTGCCCTGCAAAAGGAGACATTGTGGTATCAGTTAGGTTCAGCAAACATTTTGTTTAAAGAAATGGAAGAATAATTAATTTCTTTGGAGCATGGTGGCAGCATAGGTAACAGTGCAACTAGAAAGAGAGAAATGGTCTGGAAAACTCATTTACATAAGAAATTGTAGCAGGTGAACTTCTATTAGATCTGATCCTGTAACAGCTATCACTATATTAATTCATAATTCTTGTGAGCAATTTCTCATTTGAATAAGGGCTATTTGCAGCACATTATTGCACTGGGCTCAATGACTCCCTAGAAAGGGTCAGTGAGAATAGAAATGATAAATACAATGGATAAGTGCTGAGTACTCAGGCCCAGTGAATTGCACACCATAGCTATATTAAGTGTTAATTTTCTGCGAAAGGAAATCTCTGAATGCTAACATATTTACCTAAGTCTGTTTGTGTATCTTAAGTAGTTTTTGGTTTTTCATTTTGTACAAAGTTACCCTTAGCAATATATTATTAAATTGAAGATGTAGACATGTATGCTCACATATTTCTAGTTGTTACAGATGTCACAGGACTCTGAAACAATGATTTTTATTAGGACCATTGATGTACAGCTTTTCAAGAAAATTTAAGTAGGGAAGATGTCGGAGATTGTAACAAATAGATGCGTGCAAGGTTGGCATTGCCAGTCTTTAGTATATGAAAGAAATAGCACAGAGATACAGAAGGAAACAAAGGCGGGTAAACTGGTAAAAAAATAAGGGGAAATAAGTTGAAGAGAGAAGGTTCGAGAGGCATGGTAGCAACAAAGAAAAATTTGAAACTGATACAGATTCAAGGATGCAAGATGGGTGTCTTGAAGTCATAACAAATAAACTGAAGACTCCCTTTATTTCTGAGACTGCAAATACATATATACCTTTTTGCAGTTGTTTCCTTGTTTTTTTAGCATGTTGCAACATGCATAGATATTTCTTCTGTGATTTCAGTAGCCTTACAATGAAATTATTTTCTCTTTACAACAATAGCATCGTTCAGTGACTGCGCCAACGACTTCAGCTGAAAACAGTTCTCCATACGCTGCCAAATCCAAAATGCCATTGTCAATAAAGGATGAAACCAGCTAGCACTGATTTGTTTCTCCAAGAGCTTGGTGTTACAACACCAAAGGTCTTCGTGATAAATGTGCCAACTTCTGAGAAAAATAATTTTCCATTCTTTAGAAAACTTACATGTTATGAACTTATCTTTTTCCCACTCAGCTTATAGTATTTTTTACAATGAATCATAGTCATTAATGAGTATTTCTCCAAAAACACATTAAACCTTTGAGCATGTGTTTGTAATATAGCATGTACAGATAGATAAATGAAATATAATATTTGCTCTTGTTTTTAATTTTTAGATTTCAGAGCATTTGGTAGTAGAAAACATCATTAGCGCTGAGGACCTTTCTTCTTGCTTTGCAGGTTGAGGATGTTTTCATCCTCCATTTCATTCTGGGAAACTGTACATAAAACCTTTTTTTCTTTGGCTTTCTTGAGGGGAAGGGAAAAGTTAAGAAAGTTTTTCTCCTACAGGAATAAAAGAACTTTTCTATCATGTTTCCAGCATAGAACAGCCATAGTAAGATGAATCTTAGTTTCAAGTGTAATAGATTATGAGTGTTTGTTCATTGTTTTAAGATGAGAGAACATTGCTGAAGGGTAACATTTCACATACACAAACTTCTTGATTTGTACAAAGTTCGCGTAATTTTCTGCCAGGACAGAAGAAGGGGGGGAATTGTGATAAGCTCAGCATTGTTTGTTCACCAAACCCCCAGGCTATGCAAAGTTCTTGTGATAAGCTCAGTACTGTGTGTTCACCAAACCCCCAGACTATGCACATTGTTACATGGTTCTACAAAGACAAACTGCTTAGTAGGAGGTTGCAAGATAGCAGCAAACAGAGGCTAAACCGCAAAGTCGTCAGGTTTCGAAGGAGGGGAAAGGGACTTATGAAAACAAGGAGTACATGATGTGAAGAAGACATGGAGCCTTCATCCCTGCGATCACCAGGAGGCCCAGGAAGACAGAGAACGACCCCCTAACCACAAAACCGCGCAGACGCAGAGTACACCACTAAGACACCTCCTACACCAGAAGAAGAAGAGTATAAAACCAGAAACTTTCAGGAACCAGGTGCGCGCCGTTAGCGGAGCAGAGACTCCCCGGCCGCCCAGCGCTGTTTTGCTTGTGGCTGCTTACATAATTATCAAACTGTTTGCTTAATAAAGATTACTCGCATGACTAAATGAGCTCTATGTATACTGATTTTTAAGAGTAATCTATAACATCAAGGAGATACAGTATTGTATTCCCTATATTGACAATTCCTGTCTAAAGATCATGATGGTATTTGCCGTTAATATCTACTTCAACTGTACGACTGTCTAAACTAAATCATATCACTAATGATCTTCCACCTCATCCTGGGATTTTATACATACTTAAGCAGCAATTGGCTTTGACTTTACTGAAACTATCTGCATATCCAGATATTATTTAACTCCATAAGATTATTTCTATATATTATATAATCATTCTTTCCTATATGTCCTTTTTAGCATTCAAATGAAAGCCTAAGTGGCAGATCAGTTTTACTGCAAATTCATCCAGACCAGTTTTCTGACTTCAACAGTGGCCATTAACTAACTATTCATTAATGGACTAACAACTCGGGCACCATTCCTAAAACTACCTCCTGCAGACAGCCTTATATAACATCACAGAAGTGACAGAAAAAGCACAAAATTATTATGCTTTTGAAAAGATGCTGCTATTGAAACAACGAGCCTATCAAACAGTGACAAATCTCACAGTCTAAATGTCTGTATGCTAGACCTGAATACAATCAATGGTTACATTAGGCTCATGCTTAGGATACCCAGGGACAGCAACTCAAAATAAGTTTTAGGAGTAACAGATGAGAAATAAAGTAATTCAATACTAAGACCGGTCAGAAATGTTCCATTTTCGAAAACAGAGGTTCTGAAAAAATATAATGGAAAAATCTTTTTCTACAAAAAACTGAGCACTTGAAACTGCCAAAATAGTTTGCTTTCTTGAATGGCTATCGCAAATGATTTTTAGGATTCCTCAGAAAACTTGGGAAAGTTTGGATGAATATTCAGATCTGCCCTCTCAATAAAAGAGTTGATTTACTGGCAATCTGAATATATACACACACATACATATATACAGACACACACGCCCCCCATATATGTATATGTATGTATATCTTATAGCTTCTTGAACCAAAATGTAGAGCTTTGAAGCCTACAATCATATGAACCAGCACTGTTATTCCAGTTAGTTGAATAAGTCATAGGCATAAACCCACTGTCTGACTACAGTTTCCATTAATAAAACTGTTCCCAAGCCAGAGTGAACAGAGTGCTCAGAGCTGTTAATAAATACGCTGAATTCAAAAATGTCTCTATATGAACAATGCATCTGAGCTAGCCAGATTAGAGGATTATGTTTCCCACTGCAGCAGTTCATATTATGGTGACACAGAAATGTCAAGGATAACAGAAGTTACTACTGAGGCATTTGAAAAACTGAAGTTAAAAACTATGACTTTAAAACAAAAAAAAAAAAAAAAAAATATTCACAAAACAAATTAAGCAAGACACTGCAGAAGTAAATAAACCCTGAGTAGAAATTATTCAACTGAATTGAAAAAAGTCATTAAAAGGTCAGGTCTCATACATTCTGTGTGACACACCAAAAGTAGGGGATCTACTTTCTACCGTGAAGAAAGGGGCATTTAAGATAAATTTCATCAGTTTACCTCTTTGTAATTCAAAGCTTTCTATAAGTATACTTTCATGTGGGGAAAGGTACAGAATGTCTCTTTGTGAGAAAACTAGTTTTCATCTTGCTTTCAAAAGACTGGAGGTGGGGTGGGGGGTGTCCTCAGAAAGAAGATCCTCATGTAAAACAAGCCCAATTGCCTAAACACAGAAACATCTTGCTTTGAAAACTTACCTCATTTTCTAAAACCATGTTCTTGTTCTTTTTCATTGTGGTTACCATAAAACCAGTATTCGTTCCATCTTGCAATTATTTTTTAGTAATAACTGTGCAATAAATTGTGCATTAAGTAACCACATCAGCAGTAAAGAAGCCAAGCCCGCAAGTTCTGGCATTTTAGTGCTGCCAGCCACAAAAATTTAAAACATGCAGAAAGAGAAATACAATTACAATGGGAAGAAAAAAAAAAAAAAAAAAAAAAAAAAAAACTGAAGACAGAGCTCTGTTATTACTTCTTGTTAACTCTTTAATTCGATTGCATATTCTTGCTAGTGCACTGGAGGATTCTTGTTTCCTATTGGCTCTCCTCTGTGTTTCCGTCTTTTGGTTGACTAACTCCCAGTAACAATCTCCTTCCCTTACGTGCCATTTCACCTTATGTCTTCTCTTGCTTTATTTCCTACTCCACCGTCTCCAACTGTGTCAATTTTCTACATGCATAAGCTATGCGAGTGATGACTCCTACCCTCCCTTTTCCTTCCAAACTTAGTGCTTATCTAATTTTTTTTTCAGTAGGTTACACCAAGTGCATAGATCTTTTCTAAGCCTACTGGTGCAGATAGTGCTTTTGCTACCAACATGCTTTACCTCAGCTGGAGCACAGGCTCTGCACCTCTCTCTCCCAGTGTCTGAGCTAAGTGTGGGCACTACAAGCTGCTCCTTTCCCCTCTGAAACATGTAAAGCTTTTACTGGCTGAAACACCACCTCTCCTTCCTGCAGGCTATGGAAGGGAGAACACTGAGATATTGTGAAGTTTCCACTCCCAGCAAAGACAACAAGCTTTTCGACCTCAAGTCAAACTGAGAAATCCCTTTCTCAGACCAGAGGGCAGAAAGTAATTCAGCTGAGAGTCACAACTGCTAGACTTTTTCTATGCCAGACTATAACTTTTATTTTAAGGTTGGAAGCATGTATTATGACAGTGGTCTGTGTTACATTTGATAGACAATGGAGGGGGGAAAATCATTCATTTGCCCTTTAGTTACTGCTCTGTTCTGCCTTAACTAGATGATGACTTCAATATAATATTGGGATTAGAAAACATATAAAAAAATACAAGAATTACTAGAAGCTCACATTAAAAAAAATCAGTCTAGTCCACAATTTATGAAAACTTCAGTTCAAAAAAGCAGGAATGACTATCTTTGACTTAGTTGATTACAGAGTATAAACAAGATCACTGATGTCTTTGAGCTACCATAGACTACTCTGAATTTAATGTTTTTGCTTTCAGTTTTCTTAGAGCTGCTGTTTCAACAGTTTCTTTTGCATTGTTCAAAAGGTTTTTTAAAAAACATTATGCTTGTATGATTATTTCAAGAACCATAAATAATATTTTTTAAAAGTATGAACTCTTAACATGTTATATAAACTATTGCTGTGCAATTTAAACTAACATTTGAGGGACTTTATTTTCAGCATTTCTTTAATTTTCTTCAGACTTCTGACACAAACAGCTACTCTGACTCATCTGTCTCCCCAGTCTCCTATCGTTGCTCTTTTTGCTGTGACTCATATAGTATCATTCTTTTAATTTAAACCACAATTTTGCCATACTAATTCCACATACACTTTAACCATCACATTATTTTCTCTCTTTTATGACTTTGAATAGTCACGAGGTAGTACCATAATATAACAAAGATTCAAACAGCATTGTTCTGTTCTTTGCATTTTTTATCATCTCTGCAATTGAATATACTTTTAATAGTAGTCTTAGTCTTTTGTGGCCATATGATACGGTAGTATTTCTCTGTGAATTTTAAACAAATAACATGTTTTCTTCTTTGGTTTTTTGATCTGTTACAAACGTCTAATTTCTATTTTACCCAAAAAATCTTGTTTGTGAATTGGCAACAGGGAGTTCTGCTCAGTCACATCTAACACTGCAGGCAGGTTGCTGCTTCACACCCCATTTCTAGCAATGAGACAGTCTATCAGCTGTTACTATCACATATAGCATCCTTAGATAAGCCTGTCTTGAGTTTAGAGAGAGTTTGTGTGTTTATCTTGAATAGGTGGAGCTGCCACCTTGCTCTAAACAGGGTATGCATAGTGGTTACAAGATAACTCTATATATAGCAACATGACAATTTAGGAAAAAAAAAAAACAGGAATTAGACAATTAAATAAAGACCCTAGCTTAAGAATACTTTTTTTCTGGATTGGCGGTTGCTCAGCCCGGACCATGCCACAGTAGATCTTCCTGTAGCCCACAAAACTCTGTCTAGAAGAACGGCATTGTACATGATGGCCTCTCTTTACAACACGCCAGAGTCCTCCCACCCTGAGACACAAACACTCCTTTTCTTGAGGAAAATCTATTCATGCGTCTTTGTGAAGCAAAGCAAGATCCAGAAGGGGGACTTAGTTTAGGCACTGCAATATCCAACTCCTTGGCTTCACACTGTCTGATGTAAAGTACACTCCTGAGTTAAATAGATCACTTTACAAAACTTGGAGAGAAACAAACCTAAGGATGAAGTCTCAAAAGTCAGTAGACTGAAGAGAGGCCCATTCAAATTAGATCATTATAAGAGACCATCCTCCCTTAACCACCTGAAGAATTCAGAACCTGTTGCTCACCTGGAGAAGTACACCACCATCTCTTTAGGACTGCCACAAGCAAACTTTGTCCTGGAGAAAGACCAGTAGCCCAAGGGAGACTTTTCTCATAGCATGGTTTTAACAGGAAAAAAAGAGAGACACATCTATGTCTGAATATTTCAGAATCATCTACAACATCTCCAGATAACAGTGCGAGTCCTCAATCAGAGAGAGATCTGATCCTCTCTTTGGGCAAGGTACCACACCTTGGGGGTGTGGGTTAACCACCAGGCAAAAGGAGGTGCCACCTATTGACCTAAGCCATTTGGGCTCTTCTTTGTATGAAATAAACTTATTAAGTATTTCTGCATCCAGCCCCAATTCAAAGACGAGCCCTTTGCCTTCCTCTCCCACTATCATCATTTAAAAGAAAGAAAAGCTCTGTGCCTTTCAGTATATGCAGAAGACTGAGATTTGGGGAATTGATATAGGCATATTTGACTGATTTTTCATATTAAGGGGAACCTGGAGACATATTTTAAAATGACATCTGGAGCTCCTCCCTCCATGAGCGTTCCTTAAGTGTTGGTTAGTGAATCGAATAATTATATTATAACCATGTTTGCTAGGTGTGATTTTATATTGTTTACATTGTTTTATATGTCTGGGGATTTTTTAACTTACATATGTTAGATGTATTTTATCACAGTCATGCTGTCCCTCAGCAAGACACCCATTGTTTACAATGAAACAATCTTGGGCTCTATCTCTGTGTGTTAGAAGTTCACATTAACCCATGAATTGAATTGCTTTCTTTTATTCTGCTGAATAAATTGAGTATTTTGTTCCATTCTAAAACCCTGTTTTAGAACTTCTCGCAGACATGGGAAATTGCTGTGGGATTTTTCTGGCAGCCTGATTAGACCTCTTTCCTCACTTGCAGCCTGGTGCATCAGTGCTGTATTTTAACTCTTGTATGTGAAGAGTCACAGCTGGGGATGCAAGCTGTATGGGCCAGATGCCTCTTGGCCTTACTCAGCAAAATGACTTCTGACTTCAGAGAGATTTTTGCTCAGTTAATGAATGTAAAATGCAACTCTGTGGTTTCTTTTAGGGCACTGAATACACAGGCACTTACACATATACTTAATTTTATGCATATGGACCCTGATTTAGTAAGGTAATTAAGGACATGCTCCACTTAAAATACATGAGTGTTCTTAGTGAAGTCAATGGAACAATTCCATTGCATACAATTAAGTGAATACATGAGTGTTTCCAAGGTTGAAGCCGATTTTCTTTTTGCAGGTAAGAGACACAGCAGAAGTAGGCCTAAAAGGACCTTTTCTCTGATTGTGCCACTACAACCTATAAACAAAGAGAGAAGGAAATCTGTGACTTGACAGGTAAAGGCTGAAAACAAGTCAGCAGCATTATTTTAAAGTGAATTAAAACTGTCTGAAATATATCCAGACTATCATAGAAATAGTAGAACATACTCCTATAAAGAGAGTTATACTTGACTGTTCCTAGTCATTGCTCATAAGATAAACATCAAACTGTTTGACCTTAAAAACATTTGACAGGGACAGGAGAGAGCTATCTGTCCAAAACTCATATCTTCTACAGTTTTCTTAGTTTGCCACTAGAGATTTCTTGGACTTAGTTGGACAACTAGCTTTGAAGGCTCATGGCCAAAATTCTGTCCCCGCGAGCAGTACAGGGTAAAGGGATATTAATGGGAGTAGAGGATACAGCTTTTCCAAGCCATCCTTCTCAAGGCAGGCTTGTTTGAAAGACTGGGAGGAGTAAACTCAAAACCACTCCTACACAATTAACCAAGAGCCACGACCACTTCTCACCACATTCAGTGTCATAAGGACTTAATGGCCATGCCCTTCAACCTGCCAACCTTACTGCTGCCTGCCATCTCACCTGCCCACATATGATCTCCAGTCAGGGGGTCATTTGAAACACCTCCAGGCATTTTATTGTGCAAGTGCGTGGCAGTTTACAGACAGAAGTTGCCTTTACTGAAAGTTCATCTAGCCAGAGTAGGGCACAACAGAACCTTGTCCTTTAAATCAAAACTATTTATTTTATATATACCTTTAAAACAATCTTTTTTGCTCTCACCACACATACACTCTTAATATAAGATCCTGTTTGTATTAGACTGGGCTACAGACATCTTTGTACGAGTTTGTGTGAGCTCGGCAACTCGTGAGTTACTCTGGATATCCACTGACAGAAACTATCTGAGTGAAGGTAATTTTCCACAGCTTAGTCCTTGGACTGCCCCTGGAGATAGCCTTCTACCATTGCTATCCTATTCAATCTTTCATGGATAGCGTATAAATATATCATTATGTTCCTCATCTGAAAAGATTCCAGCTAGCAAATCTTTCTATCAAAGAGACTTATTTTGCCAGCATGGTGTCATCTCAGAATCCTTTGTTTTCAAAAACTTAGTCTAAGGTTTTAGATACAGGGATTCTGGGACAAATTCTCCCTGAACTGGGATTGCTTTAGGCTTAGAAAACAACCCTAAAAGATAAATCCATCCATAGAAGGAATGAGCATAGGAAGATTGTCAGCATCACGCAAGCAGTATATTAACCTTTACCAGAATCATCGCCCCTATGGCTGACACAAGCATGTGGCTGAGACAACAGGGACCTCCTTGGGGTTTCTGTGAAAGCCTGGTAACCAGACTTTGTCCTCACAGCCCCATAGGATCCCTGACACGGACGTATGCCATTTAGAGCAACATTTAAGCTGTTTTAACAGCAGAATCCGAGTGGCACACAGTGACTTCTGGAACTGGGAAAGGATTGTGCAATACAGTAGTATTAGAGCAAGAATCTCTGCTCAGCTCCACTTTTGATTTTCCTTCTGTTTCTGTTCTTTTGAAGCTGTATATAAATACTGCCCTGGAAACTGTGTCATTGCTGCCAGGTCATAGTCTTACCATGCGAGTTATAGACACCTCTTCAGCCTGTCAGGAGAGGAGCAAATATTTCTGCTTTTCTTTCTGTTCTCAAGTCTCTGACATGCTCTTCCAATTAATGCCTCATTTGTGAGCTGGTACCAAGTAAATCTGGTCAGATGCCATGTCAGCATTGTGTCACAGACTCCAGAAAATTTACTTCTCATTGTCTGGCATAAAAGTACTGTGGTCAATGGAATTACCCTGATTTTAAAAAAGAATCAGCCTCCAAATGGAAGCAGTTACAGAAAGCCTAGGAGACATAGAAATGGATAAAAGTAATAGGAGTTAAGTTCACTACATGTCACTTACATGAGTATAATCTGTAATAAGATACTTTAAAAAAAAAATCAACAAGGATGAAAATACAATGAAAAAACAGTCAACCTATTCATGCAATTAATCATCAATCTAAAGAGAGCATCTCTTCCCCAGCAAGGGTGTTGGAGCAAAACTACTAGAATCATTCAGCAAACAATTAGATGATCCTATGAGGAATGATGCACTACAAAGGTAATGAGCCACCTAGTTTTTACTTTCATAATGGAATTCTCCTGCTGTTCATACAGAAAGACTCTGGGGAATGCAATATCCAACAGGCACACCAAGACTTGAAATACACTCAGCAGAAAGCTAGTTGCCCTTTGGATACTGTAGGTCCCTAATGTATAAAATATACCATCTGTATTTAGAAACCGCATACTCCATTATAGGCATTATCTAAAATTCTGTTTGACTTTAATTAGAGACTTAGTTATATGCTAAATGTTCACACTGCTACTATTCTGAGCTGAAGAATCACAATAAAAAAATAAATAATAAAATAAATAAAATAAAATAAAAATAAATAAAATAAAACAATAACAATAAAACAATAACAATAAAAAAAAAAAAAACAATAAAAAATGCTTCAGATTACCAAATAGACATGACAGTTTAGCTGACAGCTGCCCAGGGGATGTCCATGTTTCCACCATGGGCATGCTTGTCCCCAGCGTCCAGCACAGAAGAGGTCTGGGAGAGAGGAAAGTGTTAATCTCAAACTCTAGACCCTTTGGTAGGAATCTTACCTGACCTGCCTAACAGTTTTGCTATCCTGACTTTGGGAAGTGCTAGAGCCTGGCTAGGTGAGAAGGAAGAAAGGGGTTAGGTGCCTCAGGGTGATGCTCAAGGAGGACACAGTGAAAGACACACAGTTTAGTCTGTTAGTATGTTCGCTTATTGCTAGCTTGCTTGTTCCTTCCTCAGACAATGCAAATAACACCGTTTTAAGACACCTTCTGCTAAGTCAGAATGTAAATGATTTATTCCACCACTGCACTGGTTTTCCTGTGTACAGCAGAAGCAACCCCATATGACAAGTGATTTGTTGTAATAGATGGGAATTTGAAGAACGTACCTTCAAAACTTGGGATCTGTTATAAACAGGCATCAGTACCTAAGGGACAAGAAGCACCACAAATGTTAGCGAAGGGCATCTGTTTTTTTTTGTAGGGTGTAAATCAAAACCTATTCACAGGAAGGAATTTTGGATTTGTCTTTGCCTGTGTGGCAACTCTAATTGGTTAATCATCACTAAAACTTTCATGGCTTCAGGATATGACTACAGTACTTTATTTATTATTTAGACAATAGTTTTAGTGAGGAAAAATACAATATTGCATTACTCTTTAAATGACAGTATAACTACAACATAAGTATGCATAGATGTTCATATTTTAAATAAACCCAAGAGTAATTGTAAAGGTATACCAAAATCACATATATAAAAAAAATATGCGAACATATGAGAGAGTAAAAAGGTCATTTATAGTTGCTGCTTAATTTAATTTTACATAAAATATGTATATACTTTCTACAAGTAGCATCTGTCATGAAGGACAAAAAGGAAAGAAAGTGAATTTTATTTCTGAATTTAGAAGACAAACATTTTTGATAAGCAAAACAAACATCTGCATTTCACTGATGTGTATATCTCAGCAGGATTTGGTTCAGACTAAATAGAAACAGCATTTATTTACTCTACTGCATGCCAATATCTTTTTGTTGCAATTGTAGCACTGCTGAAGTCATCCACGTTATGATAAGAGAAAGCTTGTTCTATGTCACCAAGTCATTTCAGCGTAACACAGGTCTGTATTCTATTTCTAATGGTACCAATGCATCTCAGTACTTTTTACCCATTTCCTTGCTTAGAAATCAGCTGAACCAAGACTGGTCTGCTGTGCTTGGAGAGGCAGGCTGAAGACTGACTGTCTCTAAGGAGAAAGAAGAATTCCCCAAGAGGGAAGAACTCCAAAGTTGCTGTTATAGATGGGAATATGTAGTACTGCTCACCTGTACTGAATGGATTTTGTGTCCTTCAGACATTTCAGAGACACAGTCAGCTCTAGTGGAGGGTGGAATTTGGACTTCAGTCATTTAATAGTTTGACCCAGGTTCATTTGCGTGTACGTGACCCACTGCCTTCAGTCAGCACGTGTGGGCATATGAAAATTTATGTGAAACAATCCTGCAAGATTCAAAGATGACATTTGGTTATTTCACAGCTCTCAATACAAAGTAGGCATTTTCTAGCAGTAGAAATTGACTTAAAATGAATAAAAATGACCTAGCTTTGAGCTTTAAAAAATTCACTTATTGTTTTGGCATTGCTTAAAAAATGTCTCATGTTTGACACATGATTAGGCACTGGAAGAAGCAAGTTCTCTTACATAAACATTATTATATGCTATTTGTAGGTTGTTTTATTTTTTTAAATCTTTAGTTGACAGGAGACTGCCTGAAAAAATAAGTGGCTCACCACCAGAAGCCAACAGGGAGTCAAAGCTCTCATTCACATTGTTATCAAATGCAGTGGAAAAGTAAACCCCCTACAAAGTGACTTTTTGGTAGAGGGGTGTGCCAGGCTCCTGATTGCAGTACATAGGCCCACACAGTTATTTTCTTTGACCTGCCAAAGTTAGACTTGAAATGGCATGGAAGAACGGTTCAAGGAAATGAAAGTATAATTGTTCTGTCAATTATATTTCTGACGCTGGCAATCACATGCACATTGTGAGAAGCAAGTTCTTCATTTCATTTTTCTATTTTTGTTTTGTTTTCTTCATGGGAAGGAATAATGATGTCTCGTTTGCATAATTCTCTATAAGGAAGAAAACCACATTTTTAATAGGCAATGGTAAATTCTGAATTGGTTCACTTCATAAACACCAGTGCTTGCTACAGGATGAGGAAGAAAGAGGTCTTGAAGACTATTTGGCAGAGTACTGCATATGAGATGGTTAAACATTATTCTCCACAGAACTCTGCATCTATGACAGTGACATAATGCTCTCAGGATAACCAACACTTTAACATTTCATAAAAATGAGCCATGCATTTAAAATGAATAATGAGGTTTGCTTTAAGGAAGAACAAAACTTAAAAAAAGAGAAAATGGAGTGCTTATTGAAGCATTATTTTGAGCACTGTTTTCCTTCACTGAAATTTAGTGTCAAGTAAAGCAATAAAAAAATTTCTTTGAAACAGAATACCTTCCATTTCCAACATTTCCCTTTTCCAAGGGAATCTGGTTTGTTGCTGGTTTAAAAAAAAAAAAAAGTAATTTGATCAATCTGAATTCTGCAAAACAGAAACAACTTTGAAACGTTTTTCAGCTATCTCCTCATGCAGGTATTAGAGGACACAATCAAAATAGTTAACAGCAACTTTCCTTTAGAAGAAAAACAAGATTTTGGTGATGACCCAACTGCCTTGGATCACCAGCAGTTCAGGAAAACCCACAAGTACAGTGGAGTTTCCTTTCTTCCTTGACTTTTCACACTAGAAACACTTCTCTATCAGAATGAAATATCCTTTTAAGTGGCAGAAGCCCAGTGCCTTGACAATGTATTGTCAGAAGGCTGAGTTAAATAATATCAGCAGTACAGAGTACCGCAGGTATACTGGAGGTTATAACAGGGGCTTGAACCCATCCCAGTAGATTAGGGAATGAACCCTTTTTTCCTGGTCATTTCAAGCCTTCCATGACATTGCAAAGGTGGTGGAATGAACACTGGAAGCTGTGCAGAGCTTTACTTGAATCTCACCATAAACACAAATGTTTGCCTGTATTGTCTTCTTTTTATACTCTAAGTGTAAGAGTCTGCTTATGTTTTCTTACACTAGTTCACATTAATTTTTGCCATTGACTTCAACAAAGTCTATATTTTTGATGTAACACTTTGGGTGGCTTGTGCTTCAGGGCTGGGGGGACTAGGCAAGAGGGAGATTAAATTACATAAACAGAAATAATCCTTCCTAATTTTGTTCAGATGGTTGCAGAAAATTATCCTATGGTTCAGCAAATGCCATTTATATATTCAACTTCCAGTGGTGCAGTCCCAGCACACCAGGTATTGGTTTCCAACTTGAGAAACTCTGATTATAATAACCCTGACGGAATTCAAGGTTTGTTATAAGATCCTGTGCCTTGCAGTGGTCCCACTCTGCTCTTCTGTAACTCACTAAGGTCACATCCTTGGATGTCAGGTAAAGGCTTTGTTCTGCTGTATGGTAATACCTGATATCCTTGATCTGAATGGAGACTTCAAAATCTTTTCTCATGCAAATGACTAAAAGCTAAATAAAAATTATCAATTTTTTTCTGCCATTTTCTTATTTTCCTCCTGTTCTTCAAAGGCATTCTCTAAATATCCACTAGTTCAGATACTCCAAAACAATAACATGATTTAAGACTATATAGCCCCAAGTAGATTCACTGCTGAGTTCATTAGTGAATTGTTTTAACTGGCAATGAACAAAATTTTAAACAAGTAATTCCTAAAATTAGTAGCAGTAAGATTAAATATATAGAATATTGTAAGAACTTCAAGTTCTTAAACTTGGAAGCGCCACTTACTTCTTCCTGCCATTAGTTGCACATGCCAAGGGCCTCATTTGGATCAACTTCATCTCTATAATGCATCTGCAACATTAGCTGCCTCAGCCAGACCAATGAACCACTTGGCTTTATTAAGTTTCTTAGCCATTTCCCAAAACTTGCTACTTAGTCTTTTGACAACTGTTCTGATTGCTGTAAAAATGGTCATGCAGTTTGTTAATACATAACATTTACTGCTCATTTTCAGTTCTGTACTCTTGGGATTCGCAGGTGAGGAGACTACGTTACGGGTTATGAAGCATTAAAACAGTGGAACCCTCCACACATGGAGATCACTGTACAGGGCTCATGAAAATTTCATTAGGCAACACTATAGGAAGTCTAACTGTAGTTCAGAGTAATTCTGTCAGTTAAAATCTCTTCCCGTTACTACCCAAGGCTGCCAAGAACTTCTGCTTGGACGTCCCCTATTCTTATGCTTTCTGGACCAGAGCCAAGCATCAAGAATCAAAGCCTCAGATCTTCCTCATTCTTTACATTTCCTTACTAAAAAAAAGATGACAAACAGCAGTTTTGTTTTTACTAGTCCAAATTCTTATTTGTTTCAAAATTGTTTGAATGCAGCAGGAGCTTATCATGAGGCAGTAAAACGCCTTTTGACCACTGGCTTCCATATTTCTTCCTACCTTTTGCCGTCCTAATTTGTGTCAAATGTCGTAAGCCTGACATCAGATACAACTACATTGTTATCACCAACAAAGTTTTATGGGTGAGAGGGAGCTCTCTTTTTGTTGTTTTTGGCCAATTTTTGTCTACTATGCAAAATGGACATAAATGGGGGAATCCTGTATTACCCATCTACACTTGTTAACAGAATAAATCTCTTCTTCCTTTTCCTCAAAAACCTCACTGAAAACATCAGAATTTACTGAGATTTTTCACTTGTGATACCTAACATGTTTATGCCCTAANCCAGCTCACCAGATCTTGTTTAAATTATTTGCCTTCTCATTGCTTATGACAACTTTGCCCATTGCATGAAAAATCTCAGGGCTCACTTTAACTGTAGCAGCAACCTTGCAAAAGATTTCTTATTGCTGCTGTTATTCTAAATCTTAACAACTAGCTGAACTCTAATGCCTTTCTCTCCACTAATATAAAACCCACAATTATCTGGCAGTTGGCTTAAGGATTTAAATGTCTTATAAAGGCTTTGCTGTCAACTTTTCACATTACGTTTGGGAATTAAATCCACCCAAAAAATAAAATATAAATATAGCCTTATCACCTTCTGCAATGAAGTCAAATGATACAAATTATTTTCTTGCCATCCTTTTTGCACAAATAAATAGTCTGGAGTTCACAGCTCTGTTTCCAGTTCTCCTTTGACACAGGCAATGCCTGAGACTTACCAGATGGAAGTCTGCCAGAGCTTTGAACTGTTCCTTCTCCTTCTTCTGGCTTGGTGAGTCAGCACTTGCTATCAAAGGTAAAGAATTACTGAAGATGTTGTTTTCTTCAAAGCCTGAAAAAGAGAGGGGAGGGGGGTGGGGTGGGTTTTTGTTTGGTTGGTTTTGGTTTTTCTTTTGTTGTTTGTTTGGGTTTGTTTGGGTTTTTTTAACACACAATAAGAAAATGAATATTTGACCCTTGAACTGATGTCTCTGACCTCCCTTGGGCTCCCTGGCCTTTTTTGTATATTTGTCTTTAAATAAAGAGTATATGTAGCATCAGATAAGAAAGGGAAGAAGGGAACTGACCAAAATTGAAACTTCTCCAAGAAAAGCCAAACCTGGCATTTATAATGCAGACGTTTCTGAGCCACCTTGTTGAGCACCATTAAATTCCCCTTTATGCTGCAAATCCACCATACCAAAACATCTGAGACACACCAGCAAACTGAACCACAAAGGAGTTTCTGTCAACATACCTCAGCCTCCGAAAACTAGCCTAGTGACTGTTACTTATATTTTACATCTTTGACAGACATAAACCAAACTTATTTGGTGTAATATATGCAAATGTGCTGTCAAATGCTGGTGCCTTTCAGATTTCAAAGCACGTATTTTCTTGTGATGTTTTCCACATAATCTAGCCTCAAATAAAGGCATGAGTAATTTTGACTTGATTACACTATAATTATTCAAATATCTTTAATTTTATGCTCTGGACTAATTTCCATATCCGTTGTTATCATTAAAAGAGATTGTTATAGATAATGTATCTCATGTATTTCCCCTAATTGAAAAATGCAGTTCTTGAACAATAACAGTTATGACAACAACAACAAAATCCTGTTTAAAGGCTACTTTGGAATGTAGCTGTAATTATTGCAAACATAACCTAAGGCAAGCCACCACAATTAATAGCAGAGCAGAAGGACAAGCTGCCGACCATTAACTTTGTCCTTTTTGCCTAGTTTGTGTTTCTTCACCATGATCCAATAGACAATGTTGGAACATTGCCAGGGAGCTCACAAAGTAAGCTTATTATTTATAACATTCTATAATATCCAGGCTATATCCCAAGTAAATTTAGTGTAGTTATCTTGTACTGAAGACCCTCCAGAACCAGAACATCCTCAGCTGGACCTTGCAGCAACTGGTGACACCCAGCACAGCCCCGATCATCTTCTCTATCAAAAGGTATGCTTTCCCCCAGTAACCTTTCTTGTTGGTGGATACTTGCTGGATATGGAAAGTGAGGAGGGGTAGAACAATTCACCAGAAAAAGTGCAGCTAGAACAAATGCAGGCAAAAGTTACTCCTTCCCAAATCTCCCCCAACATTGGAAAGAGAACCAAGAAGGAAAATGTCAGACAAAAAGAGTCCATGGGAAAGATGAGAGAAGTGTGAGAAGGGTTAAAAAATACAGACTGAGTCAATAGAAGAAATAGCAGAAAAGGAGACAAGAAAATAAAAGAAGGGGAAAATAACTATGAGAAAAGGAACTACATGCTGAGAAGAGGAAAACTACAGGATAGTTAGACACATAAAAGAGTGCAGATGCATGAATTCCATATTTGCCAAACACCAACACAACCCTGAGGAAGACGTTCAGGTGCCATGTACCAGAATAAAAGAGAGGATGGAAATACCAAATGAAATTATTAAAATGAGAAGACAAAACAGTGTGAATAAAGAGTGGAATTAAGATTAAAAGCTCTTCAGGGAAAAGATTGCCTTTTTATTGTGTGCTTTTGCAGAAGTCAGTAGAATAGGATTTTTAGCATCGCTCTTTTCTCTGAATGCTACTTCAGTACAAATAATTAATAACAATAACAGTCAAAATAATTTGTAAGACTAATGACTTTACAAATTATTTTGTGCAGTCCTCAAGGGTAAGTGCTCCTTTCCCTCAACTCACTATCCAAAAATCATCAGCAAACCTAGCTGCTTCCCTTGACAGCTCATCTTATCCTTCTCCTTTCTTTATTTCAGCTTGAATTATGGGTGAATTAATATACTTTCTACCTTATAAGTGGAGCCAAAGAAACCCCCTACAGTTAGCTGAAGCTGACTGCATGTTGTGTTGAATTTGTAATGAACACCCTTCTGCTGGCATTCGGCACTGCTTTTTTAAAGCCAAGTATTTTGGATAGGTAAATAACAAATGCTGGATTTGTCAGATCTCTGGAACACTGGCATTTTACCATGGATATTGCAGTGTCTGATTACCACACTACAGTGTTAATATCTCTTTAAATGTATGCTCTCAAGAAAATTAGTTTCCCTACAATCACATTTGATCATTAACTTATACTTACAAAATATGGACCACTTCCAGCAGAGCCTACTCACTCTTCCTTCATACTGATGATGTTCTCTTCCATTACACACATTGGGCTGATTTTTTAGCAAGAACAAAAGTGCAGAGAATGAAAGCCCAGACAGTATTATCTGATCTGGTTGCAGACCTGAGCTGTCTGGATGTGAATACGCTCCAGTCTAGAAGCATGCATCCATGGCTTTCAGCACATGCCAACGGCCCCACCTTCATCAGATGTCTGCAGTGGTCTGCCAAGGTTCATCCAGTAGCACTGCATGTCTGGCAGTGAGCAGTCAGCTGAACGTGGGAATGATCCTATATATCCGCTATCCACTGCATTTGTCCATGTTCTAGCTATCCAACAGCACTGTATGTTGTGAGAAAAGGGAGAATTGGATAATCTTAGAGTTGAAAGCCTTTTGTTATCCCTCTGTGAGCTCCTCCTAGTTTCTTGCTATCTTGATTTCCAAGGGAAAACATTCTTCAGGTGCAATTTCTCAAAAAAAAAAAAAAAAACAAAAAAAAACCAAAAACCAGAGCATATCATCACTCTCTTACATCCCTTTTGAAGTAAAATAAGTGGACTAGCAAGGATTTCTCTTTCTTTACAGTCATGCTATTGTTGTGCATCTGAATGACTATCTTCCCAAATGCCAGTTGTCAGATAGCACTGTAGTATTTGATCAGTGCAATTTTAATTTCTGTAGATGAAATAATTGTAACTGAAATAGGATCAATACAGATTAAAAGGCAAGCAGGCTGCTAGACTGATCTTCTCCAGGATCCTTCTCCATGGTTGTCTCTATCCTTCCTCTGTTGTTACCTATTGACTAAGGGAAAATAAAAGGCAGTGGAGATTTGTACTTACAAGAATAACTTATTTTGTTTCCCGTGCATTTTCCAATATTGTGGACTCCAAATTCTTGAAAAACTGGTGGACGCATTTTAAGAGAATCCAGGAAAAAAACCTAACTTGTGTCACCTTTGTACTGGTCTTACTAGTACTTAACCTTTCTGCTGATGGTGATCCCAGCACGTATATATTGTAGAACTTTCTTTTTTTTTTTTTTTTGGTAGATTTAGAAAGGGATCTGAAATGACACCAATTCTGTTTATAAGCGGAAGCCAAAAAGATTAAATGGGACATCCATCTGTAGACAAAGAGTTTCCTCAATTCATAGAATTAACTTGAAAACATTTAGAGGAATGTCACTGTGCTGAAGGTCAGTTGCCACCTCCGCTGCTCTGGGCCCACTGCCACCATAAGAGTTTTTGGAAACTTAAATGCATGCATTTTTTAGTCACAGATTCATTATTTCTAAATAAAATCTCACTGCTATCTCTAAAGAACCCATTTTTGTGCTACCAGCAACTACATTCCAATAGTATAAACTTGTACCAGTGTGCATGCTGATCATGTCTCAGCACATTTGAATGAGCAAGGCTCCCCTGTAATTGCAGTTTTGTTATAAATCCAATAAATAATAATGTAACATGAAATTACAATTGCTCTTTATGCTGTCATACCACATCATAAATTCACATGGAATGATTTATCTAGTCTCAAACTAGAGGACCCACTTAGAAAGCTGGTCTCCAGTTTTTCCTTCTGTGTTTCTTAAATAGTATTCCCTAATATTGTTGGGAGAGCTAAAANGTGAAAACAACAAATACGCATCAACTTTCCTTAAATAACAGCAGTCACACAACGGCAGGCAGCAGTACTCACAGAGACAGCTGGTTCTTATTGAAATAAGGAGGGGAAAGGGAAAAACAGAAACCAGCATCCTTGAGTACTGATATAGTTGATTTTGTAACTTGTAAATGTCTCTAAATAGCTCTTAAAATGCAGGACACAGGTTTAGACAAACCTATGATAGAAAAACATTTCCAACTTTTCCTCCATCAAGAGAAATTGTGATTTGTAGGAGCTTCTGGCAGTACTAACACGAGCTACTACCAGTTATATCCAGCAAGTAATTTATAGCTAAGCCAGACTGACACTTCAAGGAGCACCTTTCAGCAACAGGGAGGAAGTGATCAGTTTGAGGAATATTCTTAACACTGGAGCCGCTTCCTCACTTTCAAAACTACCTTCTGATGTAAACCTCCAGAGTGTGATTGATCTGACGCTAGGTCCAACAGTCCTTGACAGCCTCCCACGTCTGCTGTAGGCAGTAAGCAGCCAGTTGTCTGCTCTTCAGAGGTGCGGCAATTAACAATTCATTTTATCATGCAATATTAACAGCTGTAATAACAAAGCCAACCCGAGCAGCAGCAATATGAATAACAAAAAAGGAAAAAAACAAAACTCGCAACACCCAGAAGAGAATTAATAGGAGCTGATTTCTTCAGAAAAGTGGAAGTTGGTGATTTAGGGATGAAAATAGCGAGAAGAAGAGCTGGCTCCCCACGTCAGTTCTGGGCTGAGAAGACACAACTGCTTTGATTTCTTTGAAACCTAGCACCAAAACACATTTGCATTCAAGGAAAAACAGGTGCATGTACCAATCCTGCATCTCCCCATACACATCACATCGCCTGGCCGTGGTAAACGTGCCACGTACAGAGACCACCACCTCTACCCAGCCCCTGGGCTGCCTCACTGGAAGTGAGGTTGCCAAAGTGACCTGTTGGTAGAAAAAATACAGTGGGAGTAGAAAAGCTTGGCCAGTTGGCTCAGTAGATGGGATCACTTGACCCTTAAGCAAAAATCACAAGGAGGAAGGGACTGAACATGCCACAGATGGTCACGAAGACTTCACTTGTCCCCTGGTTTCTATTGCAACTATATTAACATTTTTCTTTCTGAATTTGGCAAAGGTTTTAATAAACTATTGGTAGTGCAGGATGTTTCTGGTAGTTACTCTTCAGGATGAAACAGCCAGGGGCCTGAACTGAGGAAGAAGGGGCAGACCATGCTCCAATCCAACCAATGCCAGCAATAAGCAAAATTAATTCCTCAGTGGAACAAAAGACACAAACCAAGGGGGTTAATTTTACATATTGATATAAATATAGGATCACACAGCTGCAGATACAGAACTACCTTTTTCAAAAAACAGATGTCCAATTTCCTTAGCCCACTGTGGAGCTCAACAGGTATTCTCGCCTTGTTTCACATCCTAAACTCCTACTGGAAATTATTTGTGCAGACCAAAACTGAACTGAATGCAAGTGACCTGCATTGCAGATAAGGGAGCTAAAAGATGTGTTTGGAAAGGAAAAGTTTAACTGATTGGCTAAATTACTTGACTTAAATACTTGTCTCCAAAGATTATATTATTTAATCCTGTTGATATTTGCATGGTGATAGCTGGGGTTTATACTTTAATCTGTCTGAATTAAAGTGAATAAATTGGGTGATAAATCTTTAAAAATCAAGCTGGACCTCCTATCTCACTGATTTTATCTTTCTGTCGGGACTCAATGCTGTTTTGATTAGATACTTGCCCTTTTCTCTGAATTCCATACTATACCAAATTCATTACGATGATTGCTGTAATCTGTGTAGCCCTAACTGTAAGCGTCTTCAATAAATCTCTTCTGCTTTGTTTCTGCCAGGTTCTGTAATGGCATCAGGACACGCAGGAGAGGACAGTCTCAGGCAAGACCCAGCCTGTGAGATTACCTTTCCCATCCCATCCCTGCTCCAGTTCTGGTGGAGTGGAGGAGCCACGTTATCACTCGCGGTGAAGGTCCTATGAATGATATAAAGAAAAAGACCCTGACCCTTTTTGTAAAACCTACAGAGATAATAGCAATAACTTACTGCTCTAAGATTTATGGAAAATGCCAGTTTACTGTTGCCTGGGAAGGAAGAAAAGGAAAGGGGGATTTTGTGAATGCAGTAGATATTTCAGTTAGAAGAAATCAGCTTTATAAAGACCGCAGAGTTTCAGAAGGGGAAATCTTAAAATATTTTCCACGAAAAAGTTAGTTAATACTTATTTAAATAATTACAAGGCTAACTCAGTTGCCCTCAGAAAAGTTATTTAAAATTAGCATTCTAAATCGAATCCTTACAAAGACACAGAAGGGGTCCTAGTCCTGCAGCATTGCTGCTTAGTCAAAGCATTCAGAATTCAAATCAGACTACTAAATGCAAAAAGATAAAGAATAATGCACAGCGATTACTTTTGTTCACTGCTTCCAGCTTTGCTTTACAGATATAAAACATACTTAAAACTCTGGCACTGCATTATCTCTGAAGTTACTACTTGTTTATAGTGAAGTCCTGGATATGCTTTCCTAACCATAACTGAGGTGTGGTAAAAAATTGAGCTTAAGTGACAATGACAGGCTTAAAATTATAAACACAAGATGATTTATATACAACAGTGCATAAGTTTTATCAGGAAATAATGGGCTGTATACACCTCCCTCTCCTTTGCTGAACAGATAAGTCAGCAGTGCTATTCCTAAACCTTAAACCTAAATAATATAGGTAAATAATCTGTTTAATTTAATAATTAAGAGTTTGCCTAGGGCATTAATATGTGAGATTAAAAGACTTAATTTCTGAATAGTAGAAGAGTGTCTAATAAGCAGCACAACTCTGCAAGCCTCTGACTTGGTTTTACTTTTCCTGACTAACTTTAATGAATTGCTGGAGTCACTGATCCATGTTCCTTGCACTGTGTGTAAAACAGCAAGTGCCTTTTGCCTCGCTGTAAAGTGTGGGAGGGGAAAAAACAGCCTGTGCAGCAGAGGAGTCCATAAACATCCAGTGGGCTTAAAAAGCAGGAATGCCTGCTGCAGTCATGCTGGAGGAGCTGGAAAGCAAGGGTCTAGTAACAGAACTGGTCTGTGATGACTTCCCCAAACAAACGTCTTGTGCTCAAATTCCCAGGAGGAGAGTAAAATGAAACAATTGTTCAAATTATTATTCACAAAAGAGAAATCCAGACCATCTGCAGCAACCTGCATTTCACAGCCATGTGGGCATAACACTGACCCAGGAGAAAAAATATGATGACTGCCAGCCAAGGGGCAAAATGGCAAGGAAAGACAGGACATGTGTCCCGAGGAACAACCAAGAAATGAAGGCAGGCTCATTTATACTCTGGACAGCCCATTTAGGTACTTTATGCTTACTTGAACTGAACACCAAGTGTGCCTTCATCACGTTATTATTTCTTATTAACGTTGCCCCGTTACGCTGTGTGAGAGGAAGGTGCTTACCTGTTTAAGCATTGCTAAAGATCCAGCTATACTGCGTATCTATTTGCAGATCTTCCAAGGAACAAGAAACCAGATGCTTGGGGGAAGGAAGTACTCCTGTCTATTCATGAAGACCACACAGATCAGCCACAAGTAGTTATCTTTGACATAAATTCTAGTTCTGCTTCTAGTCTAGAAGACAAAAAAAAGAAGGAAAGAAAATGGTGACTTGTCTTATTAAAGAAGGACTGACTTAAGAGATATATCAGATTTTGATTACTGGAGCATCAAGTATTGATTCTAGGTTTATGCAGACAAGACACAATCAATGAGCTTCGGGATTTGACTTAGTAATAATCACACATTGAGAAGTGCATTGGTTAGGTCTTTAAAGTATTTTCATAGTTTTCCTAAGAATTCCAGCATTACGGACTACAACAATTGTGGAAAAGCTTATACTCTGAATCAATCAGGCCCTCAACATCTCCAATCAAAAAGTAATTATGCTCTTTTGCTGTAGCACTCTGCGTCTCACCAAGGATCATAAGCTTGGACAAAGCCTTGTGCTAATCCAAGTACAGAGTTTCCAGTTTAGACCAGGTCTGCATTTGAATAGCTTAAAATGCAGGCAGAGTAGAGCCTAAAAAAAGAGCACATAGGTCTTAAAGGTGCTACAAATGTAAATTAGTTAAGCACAAAAAAAATCTGGGGAGCACTAATTTTTCTTTTGCTTTCATATATTTTATTAATCAGGACCAGTCTAGCAGGGAAGCACTTTCAGAACACACATCAGTCAGCAAATCTGACATTGCCTCTCAGTGAATGACCAGGTTGATGTTATGTTGCAAATTAACCTCCAGTATGGCAAATGAGAAACTCCCAAACTCAGAAATAGTCGTGGAATTAAAGACTGACGAATGGTTCAAAACTCAGTAACATCACGTATTCTGTAACAGCCTACAAGACGTGGCAGATGCACTGCTCTGCACCCACATAATGTCTGTGCCACAGTGAGACTTTCCAGATAAGACACATCATACTCCATGACTTGTCGCTCATAACCGGACGAGTTGCATCAGTGCCTGCTAAACTGAAAGATTTCTATAAAATTACAACAAGAGCTGTATTTCCTCCTACAAGAACTAAGCCCACTGCTTCTTCCATGCTTTCACCCCACAGCAACCTAAAAAGTTAGTCTTCGAGCTCCGGATGTGAACTTGGACCCCAGTACTCACATTTGTTAAAATAAACACGAAGTGGCCTACGGCTGATTTACCACCAAAATCCAGCAGGCACAAGAAAGCAGGTAGGTTGGTATTAAATTGAATTTGATTGCATTTCCCTGGGTTTCCCAGAAGCATTTCACTCTGATTAGCGCTGCATTCAGAAGCCCACAAAAGGGAGAGCTAGAAACACAATTTTAAGAGATTTAAAATATTTATAGACTGTGGTTTCATGATTACAATAAAACCTCTTGCACTTTTGGGGCATCTCCATTGTTCGTGTCTTCAGCTCTATGAAGAGTTTTCCATTATTAACAGGAGATGGGCAAGTAATTTAATGGTTCTTTTAAACACTATGAGCAAATTGTTGAAGCGAGCCCATCTAACTGTGGAAGGAATTTGTGCATGCTCTTCTAGACACGGTTGTCTCTTATCTCCAAAGACGACATGATTTTCTCCTTACTCATCACTTCTGTCTCTAAAGCTAAATTTCTGTAGCTTGCTCAGAAATGGAGTAAAAGAACAGAGAAGAAGCATCTGCTGCAAGGGATTCAAGCCTCTGTAGAGCTTTACAGCTCAGATTCCCCTGCATACATTTTTCAAAATTGCAGCCTCTCAGGAGTCTTGACAAACTGGTGGGCACATTTTAAGAGAATCAGAGAGGGAAAATTAATTCATATCATCTTTGTACTGCTCTGTTACTAAGATTTTCTGTTACTGTGATTTCTGCTAATTGTGACCCCTACATACATACATATATATATTCACAGGGCTTTTTTGTTTGTTTAGGGTTTTTTGAGTAAGAGTTGTAAAGGGATATGATCAGCTCTGCTCATAACCAGAAGTGATATCTCAGGCTGTTCTGTAGAAAGCTGGTCAATAGCATTTTGGCCTGCAGTTTCCAGCATCAAATTAACCCTTTGATTTTGTATGGGAAGGGCTGCATCAAGAACAAATAGGCAGACCATTTATCTGTCTGTGCAAAAAGCAGTCCTGTAATTAATCGTTATTAAGTGGAAATAGGGATGTCTTGCGTGGCACTGGTTATTAACACCAGGAAATTACTGTTGGGGGTAGAAGGGAACTGTTTTTAAACTACCAACTGTTTTTCAACTGCAAACATACGATACTAGGAACTGACCTACTCTTCTACCAGCACAACCTTAAGCAGCTCTTGTTTCTTACAGGAGGCAGAGGTGCTGAACCCCCCTTTGTCAGATGCTTCGATAATCATGGGTGACAAAGACTGCATTCTTCCATTTATGGGGATTAAGCAAAGTCATGGCTTCCCTAAAAATTTGTTTCTGTTTTCATTAGTGTTTCTAAGGAAAGAGAAGGTGTTATAGAAATGCATATCAAATTCAACTGATTTCCTCAGGAAAAAAAAAATACAGAACCTGTATATTTTAATTTCTAAAATTCAAATTTTTTAAAATGTTAGCTTCAGATCAGAGCATATAAAATTACTTCATTTAATTTCAACCCAAAGGAAACCTCAAGAGCGAAGCATTTCTGTACTTAAAAAAAAAAGCCCATTGCACCATCTGGTGGACACTTTTTAAACAAAGTTCTGAAAAAGTCAACACTGTATACCGGTACAGGCTGCTTATTTCACACCGTGAACTCAGGCAGAAGCACTGTGTCAAAATGCAGTAATTGCAAGCATTCAAAATCATTCAGAGATTCAAGATTTCTGCTAAAGGTAAAAGTGAAGCTTGTGTTTACCAACACCAAGGGTAATGCTTCTGAGTGCTTTCTGGTTTGATATGACAGCCTGGTATAAAGCATGAGCAAGTTCCACAAAACACATTCAGCCATGCATCTGCAAAGCAGAAGACTGGCTCGCAGCAGGCTTTTTTTTTAAAAAAAAAGCAATTGTCATCATTCCCACTGCTGTAAACGTTTCCCCATCCCTTTGAGAGGTTTGTACATGCAGTTTGTACCAACTGGCAATGTATCTAGTAGATGGCAGGTGCAAACAATTTTTTTATAAGTTTTAACATATGAAATTGTTAAAATCTAGGGTTTAGGAAATCAGTTTTACAAGTTCACTGGCAGGTCTAGAAGAATTTATATAAACTTTTATTATGATTGTGTCACAAAAAATCCTGGGTCCTAAAAAAAACAATAAATCCTCAAGCCCTGCAGATAACTTGAATCCAGACAGGATCCTGAATGTGAATCCTAAATGGGCTATATGGCTATATAGCCTGACTCCAGGAATAAAACCACTTCTGTGATGGAGATTATTTTGGTTTTGCCAGATAAAAAATTCAGCTGATTTCTAGTCCATATTTTGATGTTGGTTTTAATCAGTAAAACCCTACACAGCTCAAAACTCCCAGTCCTGACACAGCGATACACTACATCAATCCATCCAAAATACCCAAACATCTTATTTTAAAAAGCACAGAGGGGAAGAAGGGGAGGAGGAGGAGGAGTATACTTTTGCATTTAAATTTATCTGGCTGTTATATTTTGGCTAGCAGTTCACTTCAGACACTACTTTTCAGCTGACAGAAGCAATGATCGCACTTCGAATTCCATAAAAATGGGCCTATCACCTGCTTGTTCATTTTATGCCTTTTCTGTCCCTGAATGCTTTCTCAGCAAGTCTGAAAAGACACGAAGACAGTGTAATTACTATATTCACAGGTTTTACATTTAAATTTGGAACTCTGAGAAGCAGGTATTAAAATTTAACACAATTAATGAGAATGAGGAACAGAAAACCTGCTGAAGAACTCCCAAAGATGACACCATAAAGATTGAATTTCCCTGTAAAACAGTTTAGGCATCACAGCAATTGATGCTACAGATAAAGCAGTGATGTTTGGCATGTTTGGAATTTCCTCCAACATTTCTTCCTTGCATTTGTTTTTCCTGTCCCTAACGCAGTGGTCAGGGACTCAAATAAAGTCAGTTTCTGCCCAAGCACCCTATTATTCTCCTTCCACGCTATGGAGAAGTCACAGTTTCATCAAGCCCACAGGTATAAAACTCAATAGCTCTGTATACTACTGGCCAAATAAATAATTGAACAGTGCTAAGTAATACCTTACACCATTTTTCAGTGACAGTAGTGCCTGCAAGGTACATTTCCTTTGTTCTTGGTGAGAGGGTCTCTGTACAGGGAGAAGAGCATCCTGCCTGGCAATCCCAGGCCATTCTAGAAGATGTCACTGAAAATAATCTCTTCCAGCCACAGCCTGTAATTTTATTCACCTACAGTTCAGCTGACACCATCGCCCTGGATTCCTCCTCCTTCTTAGAGATTAAAATGGCTGAAGTCAAATATGAAATACTATGCTATTTCAAAAATCTGTTTGGGAATTCAAAACCCAGGGACAACTGGACTCTGCAATAGCTCTTATGCCCTACTGACACTAAAATCCTTTCCTCCCTCCAGTCTCAGCAGTAAAAACAGCTTTAAAACTTTTCTCTAGTCTTAATGTAGTTGACTGATTTCTGCTGAGTGTCTTTGCCCTCCCCTCCCCTCGTCATTCAGTTGCTGCAAGTTCACAGGCAGAGAAAGAGAATTTAAAGCAAGAAACATCCAGGAAAAACTGAAATCCTATCTCACTCTGCCTCATGCAGACAAGGCAGGCATGAAAATCATCCTGAAAATTCAAGTTTCCATAATTTTTCAAGTGCCCCCTTGAGAAACTCCGTAGTAATCAAATTGTTCCTAGATCTGCTGGAGCTTATTAAGAAACACCTCTGTCACCACAAACAAGACCCCTCTGACAACTGTTTTATCTCAGTGGAGAATTTGTTCGGTATGGGTCCTAACTGGCTTCTCCATAATCTAGTCCTGACATGGGCTGCATATATGGAGAGGTCTCCAGAGGCTGAAAGACTCTACTGCTGTTGCAAGCACAAAACAGCTTCCAGCGTTTACAAGACTCAGGGCACTCAGAAGGGATTTAGACATCCAACCAAAATTGAACAGCAATGAATCAGCAGTCAGTAAGTGCAGGACCTCTAGGAAATAAGCTGGATAGAAATATGAGTGATTATCATTGCAAGCATCATTTATCCTGACATGCCTTACATGTATAGCAGAATACATGGGTACAGCTTAGACACTAATATGACCCAGGTAGAAATCATAGACAGACAGAATAAAATACAAAGTAGTTTTGGCTGCTCTGAGCTGACAAAGCATTGGTGTAGGCTTATTAATTAAGTACTCAGCTGGGAGGCTGAAGAACTGGGCTCCCCATTCCTGCTAATGACTTCATGCCCTAAAACAAAAGTATTAAGTACAGAATGTATTTAATTAGAACAGACATCACTGTGGATATGGATGTAAAAAACCCCACTTGACTCTCAGCATGCAGCAGTGTTGCTGGAAGACAAACTTAGAGCTAAGGATAATGGGGAAATACGAAGAATTAGAGCTCTACTGCACATAACTGCATCCCTAACTGCCCAGGAGAGACTGGAGTACCAACCACTGCCCAGTTATCTAGAAAAAAAGATACTTATTTTCTCTCACATTTGCTCTGGCTGCTTGCCAAGAGTTTGCACACAATTTCCACATGGATTTCCAGATTTTTCAGTCTTACTATGTTTGATATATATATATATAAAAAATATATATATACAGACATAATCTCAGTGTCTTCAGTAAGGTGTTTGGAGCTCAGACCTGGAGGGGAGCCAGGTTCCAGAGGTTGCAATACATGCAAAAGAGACTCATGGTGTTTAAAGATGAATGAGGAACTCCATCTACTTAATATAGGGCTGCATTTAACTGCAATTCTCTATTGGACTTTAATATATACATAATATACACAAATATGTACGATAGATATATTAAATAAATATGTTTTTAAAAACAGAACTCATATTCTCAGCAACAGAAGAAAAAATGCTTATCAGCTGATTTCTTCCAAAGAGAAAAATATACACAAAGCCATCCAAAGACCACTGAAATAATGAAAAATCTCAAAGTGGTCCCAGAAAGAGACATACCAAGTGCTCAGTCCCTGTGAGGGAACAGCAGGTTTGGACCCTGTTTCATTGCAGGGGCATGTATGCATTGTCACACTCTAGACAGATGGCCAACAACCAGAGCCACTGTTTGAACCCTTTCAGTCATGTTTTGGTTGTCTCTAACCGAGGGGAAGCGAAGCCATAAACATGCTATTACAATAAATCATCTACTGTTTTCATGAGGGAACCTCTATACACAAATAGGCTGAAGAACGACGCAGACGGAAGGTCGTATTGCTAGAGCAATGTAGCTGATAATATGCTATTTTCCACGCACCAAATGGTAGCTATTTTTTTTGCCAACTCACAGGCATTTGGATAAGACACCTTATTCTATCTTGTGATATAAAGCCATTTCTAATCACTTACCCACTAAAAGATGGTAAAACAATCAATGCAATTAAGATTAATTATTCTGTTAGTGTGAAAAACAGTGTCCCAGACCTTTATATTATAGCTTAAGAACAACAAACATAAAAAGCAACTCAAGAGTCCTCTCCAGAGGACAAAACCTTCCCTTTTCTCATCCAGCAAAACAAAAAAATAAAATAAACTAACTGAATTTCTTCCAGAAATGGCTTCCCGTACTGCCATTATTTAATCCTCAAGGTGACCTGATTTAGGCTGAAAGTACCAATAGATTACCAGGAGGAAGGAACAAAAATAGCACAGAAATGGTATGTGCCATTCTCCTGAGACTCAAGAACATGAAGGACAAGGACAGAATCTTGCTGTTGGTTCAAGCAAAAGAAAAAAAAAAAAAGATAAAAAAGGGAAAAAAGTAGCAGAATCCAAGCCCCCTCCACTCTCCAAAGTATAAACTTCCACCCTCCCAGAAAGCCAGGTCTTGTGAACAGAAAGGCTTTGCTTTCTTTAACAGAAACTTTAGCAGGATTTTAAATTAACCTACAGATTTAAGAAAGTGTCATTTTCTATAGTTTTGGTGAAGCGTGGGAAGGAATTATGAATCGTTTCAGAAAATGATTAGCATGGTCTGAATTCTTCTCATTTAGATTAGGAAGCAAACATAATAAAAAATGCCCCGAAGTAATCCCTCCCCCAGAACCCCTTTCTGTTGAAGCTTAACATTTGTTCCTTTTAGAATATCCAGCAGAGTTTGAGTTTGCACATAACACATTTTAAACATACATTAGCTGGGGGGGTTGGGGGGGGTCCAAGCTTTTTATCTTACCCTAAGGAACACAACAGCCAGAGTGGTAATCACTTGTTGAACATCTCTTTTCTACCAGAACCACTGATGACAAGTGGCAACAACTGTGACTTTGTCAGCAGTTTAATATCTGGTTTGTTCTGATTTCCAGAAGACTGCCCTTCTTCTAGTGTCATAGAGAAGGAGAAGGCAGAATAGGAAGCCCAGGAGAGACAGCAGCTGGAATCATCCAAGGAGAAGCTTGGAAGGAAATAGTAGGAAATTCCATCTTTGCTTTCTTTTTTGCAGTATATTTACAAAACAGAAAACAATCCTTTGAGAACATCCTGAAATACAAAACCAGACATAACTCCCCTAAGGATTAAATCAGCCTTTAGATATGTACACACTGCTCACTCTGACTGCTTTTCATAAACATCTAGGAGGATAACAGCCCTTAGTGAGGGGTTTTAACCATGTTTAGACCAGATTTTGCAAAATAGAGTGCAAGTTCAGTGTAAAACATTCTGAGATCTAATTCTCCAGATAGAGGGTTTGATTCTCATCTTATTTGCAGCAATAATTTCACAAAAGCCACTTTGTTCCACTGATTTGTGAAACAAGTTTAGAGACTTCAGAACAGGTTTTCAAATAGATGAATATGAATCCTGCACACTGCCCTCATGTCAACATTGAGTGGAGGATTTCTCCACTAATTACAAGAAAGCTTGGTAAGTCAAAGCAGATGAAAGTTATGCTACTCAGGATAATGTTTGCATGAAGATTTTCATTTGTTTGTGGAATTTCACAGCTATCCAAATCACAGATATTTTTAACACAGACAGATATGCACATAAAGAGTAGGAAGGATGAGCCTCAAAGATGTGTTCACAGCTGGCACACACTGACACTTCCATCCTGCTGTCGTCTTCTACCCTACTTGCTTAAATCATCAACGCTGAAAGACAAACAAGCAGTGCACAAAATGGAACGCTTCCAAATTGCCACTTCTTTAAGAACAACTGCCGTTGATGAAGCCTGATCCAAATAAGCATTTAAAATGAAAATCTAAGTTGCTTGTAGCAGATCAACCTCTGCATACTACAGGTAAAATACATGTATGTACCTTTCACTTTTTCATTTATCATTAAGTACCGCTTCAGTGTACCATAAAAAAAATCACAACATGTATCATCAGCACATTGTCATCAGGAAAATTAAGTATATACTCAGGAGAGAGGAAAACGTGGTCAAATGACAGACTTCAGCAAGGCAAGCTGTGGTGAACACTGCTGTTGTAGGTCAAGTTGGTACAGCTATGGCTACCCACCCGGCAGGCTGCGGTGACACCAGGGCAGAGAGGACATGCAGTCCCTTTCACAGGGCAGAGCTTTTGCTCACATCTGATGAAGCAGATCAAATTGAAATGCAGGATTATGAGCTAGATCATGTCTGCTGTGGGGATGGAAATACTCCGCTGAAGGGCAGTGACGTCTCAAACGGCTACAGCTGTTTATTCAGTGAGCATGAACCCTAAATCTTCACACTGTATCTCAAGGATTAGTCCAGCTTTACCACTGTATTGTCTGAAACAGGTTAATTCACCTCTTTACATCTCCCCCCNTTTAGCCCATAGCCCCTGCTATAACAAAAAAGTTATTCTTAATGATCGTTATCACAAAAGCAAATATGCAGGACAGTAAAATGAATGATTATCCTAATATAAGTATTTGCTTGTTTGGTGCTTTTAAGTAGAAAAGGACTGCTTAGAAATTACAATAGCCACAACCAAAAATCAGAAAGCATACATATTTGAAATCTAGTGGTTGGGATTGCTACTGAGTAAGAGTCAGTATCCACAAAGTTCTCCTCACAGATCCTCTGTTTAGGTTAACTCCTAGCATCACTGGATTTGCACCACAAGAAGCTTCCTGAGAGCAGGAACAGGCTCCAAGAATTACTAAAAATTTAAAGTTTAATGCCTTCTTAGTCATTGCTCTATTATGCAACATGAAGTGTATCTACTTCTTTTACTTGCAGGTTTCTTTGTAGAAGGGAGGAAATTTGGTCAAAAAATAACCTAAGTATCAATTTCTGCGCTTCGGTATGCAGCTGAGTCCCTGAGTGTGATAAAGAAATAGCTAAGAGAGAAATTCAACCATGAATTTGTTATTTCATGGAGTTATATATACCCAATTCCTTAGCAGTTACAAAAGTTTATATTTTATTTTAACTGGAAGGGCAACAAAATTCAGAACAGCATCCTTAAAATATCACCATGGCTATTTGTTCTCTGAATTGGGAGTAGGGGGAAAAAAACCTATAGTGAACTACTCATTTTGATCCAGGCAATATCTACTGTGTTTCTTTTTCCTTAAACACACAGAAACAAAAATAAATGGCCCCACTGGCCAGTAATTTTCCTCTTTTCTAAGGAACTCAGAGACTAATATGTCACTTTCAGACAAAAGAGACTTGGGCTGCAGGCTTTTTCACCACACAGAAAATAGCTCTGTTACTTCTGGGATTTTGTTAAGAAGGCAGCCTGTCTCTTTCTATTTCTCTCTTAATTTTGTTGTTTCAAAACACTCAAACAAGCAAACAATTAACTCAATGGACTACTACTGATTACAGTCTCTTTGGAAGGAGTGAAGCATGAGGTCTTCAGCCGGAGAGTGATGGACTTCCAATAAATACCAAAAAGGAAAGGGGAATACTGTTTCACCACCAACAGCCCTCTCCTGAGGTCTTTCTGTAGCTAATGTCTCTACCTCAAAAAGGCTGACAAACATAAAATCCTGGTGGCAAGTCTGTCCTTCACAGATAAGTATTTCTAACCACAATGAAACTAAACAGCAAAATGCTTTTTTGCCTCCACCACCATGCCCACTTCTCAGTACTTTTTGTGCTAATTTTAACAAGCTAGCAAAAAGGTTTTCAAAGCCTAATTTTTAAATGTTTTTGTTTATTTGTTTTAAGACACCATCGTTGCTGTTGGAAAAATTACTCTTGCCAGATTGCTGTGCTGCTTCAGGGCTCTCCTCCTGCTTGACAGAGGCCTGAGGCTATAGACTGAGCGCTCGCTCTCTGCCGCACTCCTCAGGACTCCAACAAGCTTTTGGTTTTACAGCGTGACCGCAGATGCAGGTAGTGCTGTACACCTGAATGCTGTTTGGAAAATAAGAGTGTCAACGCTGAGGTTTTATCCATTCTCTCTTAGTTCAAAGGATCCCCAGAATAACAGCAACCTATAGATCCAGCAATGAATAGCATTTTCATAGAACAGCAAGCATGAAACACATAAGATCATGTCATGGAGAAGAGTAATTTTCTTGGATGAAACTGGTATAGATCCCTGATCAATTGCTCTATCCATCCATCTATCTATCTATCTATCCATCTATCTATCTGTCTAAAAAACTGAAAGACCTTCAGTCTGTCCAAGAAACAAGAAACACCCAAGTTCTTATTTATCTACTTTTCCTGGAGAAAAAAGTAGATTTTGAATTTATGGTTCTTGAGAATTTAAGGGTTAAGTTATACTATGAAGAAGAAACTCAATCATCTCAAAACTTAAAACTGAGGAGGGTTCTACCTTCTCGAGGGTGAGTTTATGCCAAAATATTTAAAGTCTTAAAATCAGAACACCAGGTTTTGCTGTGGATTATCATGGTGAAAAATTCTGAAGAAAAAATGCCCACCACCAGTGCTTTAATCTATTTTGTGAACTGCTATCCCTACACACAACTAATGCTGCTATCCCTACACATGCCCAATACCCTTCTGCCCCCCACCCCAGTTCCTGTATAGACTGGTGGGAGAGTATGCGTGGAAAGGAGTTCACTCAATCTTCGCACACTACACAAAGTCCTTACTAAGCAAATTAACATTGTAAACTCTTTGGCCAGTTTAGCTAATGAGAAAGCTACAGATGTTATAAAGTGAAAAAGAATGAGCCTAGTGCATCTACTTGGTGACAGGTCACAGCAGATTCAATTTCAGTAATAGCAAGAGTATTTTAGACTTAGATTAAGAGGCTTTCATAGCCTTTATGTTTGCGGCACAGAACATGGGGTGAACTGATTAATCTTCATCAAATAGTAGGTAGGACAGCGAACAAAAGAATAGATAACCTCCATTTTAAAGCTGATTGTTTTTCCTGGCCTTATTATAAACTAGTTAGTCCTAACCTGGAAAAATCGTGAGATCATTGATGTCAAACTTTAACAAGAATGCCTTATAGTACTCATCTATTAAAAAATTTAATAAAGTTTAATTAAAAACTGTCTGCCTATTTTCTGCACCCATGCTTCTGCAGAGCAAGCATTTGTATGTTGTCCATTCGCACACATAAGATGAGAAAATGAGCTTTGAAAAGAATAGCTATGGGATTGCATCTACCACCATTCTAAATAAACTCCAGGTTTGCAGTAGCTGGAGTTTGTTATCCTCTAGATTAACTGGACAGAAACTATGTAGTGCATGTTGCATCTTTATAGTGAAAAACATCTATACAGCTTTGCTATTCTTGTTAACCCTTGATATTCTCTGACACAACACTGACTGAACTGGCTATACATACCATATCATCTGCTCTTTACTGGTGATTCAAGAGAAGACTAAAGACACTTTGCCATGGATACACTGAGAAGCTCAGTTTTGTTGCTCATATTGCAACAAAATGGGAATTTTACTCTATAAGAAATATGCAAGGTTTTGGTCTTCTCAACCATGTGAGCGCTTACAGCTGTTGAGCTCAGACACTTTGTTATAACTTGATTATTTTGCGTTCGCAGCTCTTCAGGGTTCAGTGTTTGTTAAAACAGGCCAGCACTTTATACATAAAGAGCAGGTGAGTTCTGCAGCACACAGCCTAATCTTTGATAATGTTCAATATCTTTGGTCCACTACACAGAAAATGCTTATTTCACTACAGGGTCAAGGAAGAGCATCCTGAAGGTCATTAGCACTACATTTCTGAAGTTCAAGTATCCCATCATTGGCAAACACAGCAGCTAAACACTAATCACAGTGCAGTGCAATAATCGGTAACACTCATAAGAACACAACCAAGCCTTTAATTCCTCCTCAAACAAAAGGAGGAAGGAGGCTGATTATTTTAGGATTCATAGCAAAAGCTGCTGAACTATTTCTGGAAATTCTCAAAAGGTGATTTAGACACATACACATGCAGGAGATAAGTTCTGTTAGCACTTCCAGAAGTTACTTTGAATTTTACATAATCAGATCCCAAAGCAAAGTCCTAGGGCAAAAGCTGAAGAACTTCTTTCCTCCATTGTAAATTAATCCACATTGTTCGCTGGGCCCCTGCAGAGATGTTGTAACCAATCGTGCTTAGTTCCTATTTCTAGTTTTCACAGTTCTCCCTACAGCTTTTCTGACAAGCTTGTCACATTTTCAAGAAGCGCCTCAAAGGTAAGCCTTATTTATTGTAAGTTATCATAATTCCATCCAATGCAATGGAGCTGCCTTGAAAATTTTCCAGTTTCATTTGGTCTGCTTTCCTATTATACTTTATACTATACTATATTTATACTATAATATTCTACTATTATCTTTAGCAAGCCACATGTAAAAGCATATAGCTAGGTTGTCTTTTACACTTTCTTTGATCCTTTTCTACCAAAGCAGAATAGTAATTCCTCTAAGAAACTGTATTGCTCTGTAACTTTTTCAAGCCTACAATGCATACAAGTTTGTTTCTTTCACCGGTGATAACAAGAACCTTAGAATCATAGAATCATAGAATTGTCTAGGTTGGAAGAGACCCTTGGGATCATCGAGTCCAACCATCTCCCCTACTCTACAAAGTTCTCCCCTACACCATATCCGCCAACACCACATCTAAACGTCTCTTAAACACATCCAGGGATGGTGACTCAACCACCTCCCTGGGCAGTCTATTCCAATGCCCAACCACCCTTTCTGTGGAAAATTCTTTCCTAATGTTCAGTCTAAACCTACCCTGTTGGAGCTTGAAGCCATTCCCTCTTGTTCTGTCATTAATTACCTGTGAGAAGAGACCAGCACCAACCTCTCTACAGTGTCCTTTCAAATAGTTGTAGAGAGTGATGAGGTCTCCCCTCAGCCTTCTCTTCCTCAAACTAAACAGTCCCAGCTCCTTCAACCGCTCTTCATATGATTTGTCTGCTAGGCCCTTCACCAGTTTCGTTGCCCTCCTCTGCACTCGCTCCAGCACCTCGATATCTCTCTTGTATTGCGGTGCCCAAAACTGGACACAATACTCGAGGTGTGGCCTCACCAGTGCTGAGTACAGGGGCACAATCACCTCCCTACTTCTGCTGGCCACGCTATTTCTAATACAAGCCAGGATGCCGTTGGCTTTCTTGGCCACCTGGGCACACTGCCGGCTCATATTCAGCCGCTTGTCAATTAGAACCCCCAGGTCTCTTTCTGCCAGGCAGCTTTCCAGCCACACCTCCCCAAGCCTGTAGCGCTGCATGGGGTTATTGTGGCCCAAGTGCAGAACCTGGCACTTGCCCTTGTTGAAACTCATACCATTGATGTTGGCCCAGTGATCCAATCTATCTAAGTCTCTCTGTAGAGCTTCCCTGTCCTCCTGGGAATCAACACTCCTGCTTAACTTGGTGTCATCTGCAAACTTGCTGATGATACACCCTATGTCCTTATCAAGATCATCAATAAAGACGTTGAACAGAAATGGTCCCAACACTGAGCCCTGAGGCACACCACTTGTGACCGGCCGCCAGCTGGATTTAAATCCATTGAGCACCACTCTTTGGGACCTTCCAGTCAGCCAGTGCTTGATCCAGCGGATCGTATGCTCATTCAGGCCGTGCGAAGCCAGTTTTTCCACAAGAATTGTATGGGGGACAGTATCGAATGCTTTTTGAAAGTCCAGGTATACAATATCAACAGCCTTTCCCTCATCCAATATTCTGGTAATCTTGTCATAGAAGGAGATCAGGTTCGTCTGGCAGGACCTGCCTTCCATAAACCCATGCTGACTAGGCCTGATCCCCTGGTTGCCCATTATGTGGGTTTTGATGGCACTCAAGATGACCTGCTCCATGACCTTCCCTGGTATTGAGGTTAGACTGACAGGTCTATAGTTACCTGGATCCTCCTTTTTGCCTTTTTTGTAGATGGGTGTTACATTTGCCACCCTCCAGTCCATTGGGACCTCCCCAGTTAGCCATGATTTCCTGTAAATGATGGAAAGCGGTTTGGCGAGCACATCTGCCAACTCTTTCAGCACTCTTGGGTGTAGCCCATCCGGTCCCATAGACTTGTGTGCATCCAAGCGGCATAGCAGGTCACTGATCTCCTCCTCTTTGATCGTGATGCTCTCATTCTGCTTCCCCTCCCTGTCTCCTAGCTCTTGAGGCTGGGTGTCCAGGGAACAGCTAGTTCCACTGCTAAAGACTGACGCAAAGTAGGCATTGAGCACCTCAGCCTTTTCCTCATCCTTTGTAACCATGTTTCCCTCGGCATCCAATAAAGGAGGGAGATTTTCCCTAATCCTCTTTTTGCTATTAATGAATTTATAGAAACGTTTTTTATTATCCTTAACAGCTGTAGCCAGGTTGAGGTCTAGCTGCGCTTTGGCTCTCCTTATTTTCTCCCTGCATAGCTTCGCTACATCTTTATAGTCTTCATGAGAGACTTGCCCCCTCTTCCAAAGGTTATAGACTCTCTTAGGAACTACATAACCACTTTACCACTTTTAGTGCCATATAGAATGGTGACACAAACTCCAACCTGAGAGTGAATAGTTCTGCAAGATCATCCCCACCAAATACATCTCAAAATGGAACCAAGATACCCTGACAGAAGTATTCTGATGAGGAGACAGAATAATGTATTGATTAATCTCAGAATTCACTTTTTTTCCCCAAGACAGAGTCAAAGTACCAAAACTGCAGCCATAAACATCTAAATACATCTGTTCTTACAGCTTTGACAACAGCCTCTGCTCACTCAGTTGTATTACTCTCTACTGTAATCTGCATGTTCTTTAATATAATTTTCTTTTCACTCGTGCATTTATTACATTTTTGTACATAATCAAGCCATTTTTAGTCAAACTGTCAGTAGAAGTGGAATGCGAAGTAAATTGGTTTTCAAAGCCATCAGGACACCCCAAAAATAGTAGGGGAAAAAGGTAGTAAAGTGCAGCCCTGTAAGATTTTGCTTCATTAGAAATAAAGAATAATAGTGGCTGTTACTAAAAATGCCAAGTGAATTGACGTTTCATTAAAGAAAAAAATTCCAGTGGCACAAAAGACTAATTTAGGTCTTAATACACCACATATTCACTGTTTACTATTACCATAGATAAAGGCTAAAATATATCCACAGTCTGGTTGGTCTGTATAGATATTTATTAAACCTAAGGCAGCTACTTTGGGATGTCAGTGTCCTTTAGAAAACAACTACCCAAAAAAAAACCCTATTTTAAAACAAAAAGTTATTTGAAAACCAAGAAGCACAATAAATAACATTCTTCATAGCTCATAATCTCAGCCTAAAGACAAGTCATTTTGGAAATTAGACATTTACCTTGAATATTTTCCTAAATCAGAGACTTTGTCCAAGAAAATAATGATTATCAGTTTACCCACAATATATTTTTGCATCGTTTGAAAGATGCTGGAAAATGGAATAGTTACTTCAGAAAAAGAAACCAAACCTAAAAAAGCAAAAAAAAAAAGCACGGGATAAGATAAAAGATTATGTTACACTGCTGTAATTCTGGGCTACAGGCTAGCACAAGGAAGTGCTGAAGGGCAGTATTTTAATATGGTTAAAACCAACAGCTATAGCTTTCTTTGACCTGTTTCCAGGCTGCTCAGTACGGTGCATTCTTTATTCATGAAGGAGGGCACCTTTTCCTCCAGTTTAATAAAGGATTACAGGACAATTTATGGACTTCCATGAAAGCTTTATATCAGTAGTGTTTCTAGTTGTGTCTAGAAACTTTCAGCATGGGAACACCCTTACAGAGCCATGATAAGACCTTTTGATCTCATGGATTTATGTATTTGGTTCGTAAACTGTTAACACTAAGCTACTATTAGAGCAATCAGGAATGATGTCACTGAGTTTTGAAAAATAAACCACAAAAAAGAAAATCAAGTAAACCCCACTATGCTAGGAAGATATGGTATACGGTAAGATGTACTGTATACACAGAACATTTCAAATTCTTTCCCCACATAGTCCATCATACTTCCACTCTAGCTTTCAGGTTGCTTCTCAAAGCAGAGTTTTGGGTTAGGACTAAGCTTTCCACAAGAAATAAGCTCATAAAATAACAACAATTAATATGAAAAGAGAAAGCACGGAATTAAAATTAGCAGTCATCTCTCACATTCTGATAGCTCACCTCTCAATTTTCTAAGTCCTGCTTCCCCTCTAAAGGGATTTTTCCCCCCTCGTCTACACATAAATTATACACATATTATACATGTAATTATGCACATAAATTATAATGATTAAATATTTTTAATTGCTCTATCTGCTGCAAAAAGACAGCTACTCTATAAAGTATGCATGCTCTCCCTCCATGTAAGCAAAGTAAACTCTGCTCTGGAATTAGCTATAAACAACTTGAAGTAGTATTGTCGAGTGACAGAATGGTAGGAGTGTGAGAAAAATTGAATAGGTTTGAGGCTGATTTCACCTGCACATAGCAAACAGGTATACATTAAAGTAAATGGATAAAAGTTTGTTCAAGTAATCCTTTTTAATGCTTAAACTTTTACCAAAAAACAAATTATTTATGTCTGGGAAAAAGCTCCTGAGCTCCTTGCAGTCACGCATACATAACTGAGAGGTGACTGCTCTTACAGAGAGAGGGAGACAGACATACAGACTATGTTCTTCATGAAAAGGCTGCCTACTTTGGGTCACAGCTACTTATTTTATATGCTTTCAGACTATGGAAGTATGACTGTCGCACAGCATGATTTTCTCTATATATTTCCCAACTAAAGCTTCATATCAAATACTCTGGAATCAGATCCATTCACTTCCCCTCTGCCCCGTTTTACTGTGATCTTGAATCCATCCTGAATTTAGGTAGTTATTCACAAAGCTATTGGCAAATCTCTATTTTTACAGTTTGCAGATCCAATTTCCCCACAGAGCATGGTAAGCAGGACCCTAAGGGTCAAACCCTGATCACACAGGAGCAGTGTTTTAGCAATGATTAGTTTCAGTGCTGGCAGAATTTCTTGCTCTATTTAAAAAACACTGTAACAGTTTGAGGAAAGTCAATATTCCAGGAAATAAATATTGCTGGAACTGCTGGAAATGAACCCCCTTTTTTCTCTCTTTCCCTTCCTTTTACATTTGACACATTTTACTTTTTAGAATGCTACCTTCTTTACCCTATATCATGACTACTTCTGTCAAAGAGTATTTTTATAACCACTAGGATTTATGTGGAGCCATAACTTTGCTGGTAAGCACAAGAAAAAGTTGTTCTTCCAAAGGTAAGTTGAAAAAACGTTAACATTGTATTCCATCTTGATTTGTTATAAAGCACAAACTATTCTTTGAATTGTTTTCACCCTCACAGAATACATTTTAGAGATATCACTTTATGTTTCAAGAAGCATACGAGACACTTGCTTAGAGATCATTTTCGTTACAACATCACAGATAAAGACTGCCACTGTTCTAAATGGGTAATTGTTGACAAGAGCCATTTAAGCTGTCGCACATGCTAATAAATAGCCATGCACTCTGCAGGCATTTGGAAAAGAAAAAAAAACAGATGAAAATGCTTTTAAGCTATAGAGGAAGCTGAGCTGCGTAAATGGGAATAGCTTGTTTCCAAGAGCAGGGCAGTGCTCTAAATAAGAGTACTACCAGCCCACAAACACAGTGGGACAATTACATACTGCGGCGAAAGCGAGGAGTTCAAAGTTGGTATCAAGCTCTCAAGGACAACTGGAACTCTGCTGATGCAACTTTCTTAGCTTTAAAGCATAGTCTGAAAAACTGACCTACAAGAGTTCTTGAAGCAGCTACTGGTACTGAAAATTTCTATCCATTTTTATTGTCTGCTGCTGCCAAGGACTGCATCAACTCAAAATAAAAGTGCCGCACAATATGTCCTTCAGCATAAAATCAGCAACTGTTATTAGTAACAAGTACCTTTATTATTCACAGGAATTTTCATTCCGATGCTTTTAAACTGAGGAGGATTAACTGAGTGTCCTCAGTTTCTTTTTAAAATTTTGATTCTTAAAGCTCACAGTGTTTTCAGCTGATGAGTATACAGTAACAGTTTTCATTTTCAGAACCAACATTAGTTTACTGCACCACTGGTTGAAATTCAAGCATTTAGTCAGGCTTGTTTCCCTCACTGCCTGGCTTAGCACAGGTAATGAGAATTATGTCTTTCCCGTTCATGCCAACTTGAATACATCAGATGCAGGAATAACAGAGTCAGCACCATATCAAGACAGACAGCACTGCAGAAAATAATTTAAAGCATTCTTACCCAGGCGGCATTCCAATTCCAAATGTTAAAACTAGTGAACCATAAAAAGCTAATGATAGAACAGAGTTTGCCTCTACAGTCTAACCTTGCTTAGCTTAAACTGTTGCTGGATGCATTTTAAAAAGTATTACTTTGAGAACGTATCCTGTTCCATACAGGTTAGATATTGTCATTACATTGCCTAAGTGGTCTTTGTCACCTTGCATTCAGATTGCAAAAAGAAAAAAAAACACTTGAACTTCAACATAAATCACTACCTTTTTCCTAATTTTCACTAATTTTCAAGTCTCTGCTTTCTGTACATTATTTTGCAAACATACTTAAAAATCTGAAAAATACAAAATAACAGGTCAAATTTGCACATGAATGCATGTAAGCATATGCAAGTTTTGCATTGTATTACTAGTACCATTAGTACAGTAAGCACAAATAATTAAAAATATTTTTATATATTTTCTTGTTTTAAAGAAATTATATTTCAGTTTAACATATTTCTGATATTCATTGTTTTTTTTCTATTCAGCAAGGCATGGATGCATAAGGTAAGCTCTAGGCTTCCTGTGAAGCCAAGAATTAAGTCAACACTATTTAAACATGTCTGCTAAATGGAACATATCCCTGAATAATTTGCTAAATGGGGATATCATAGGAACTTACATATTCCTTCCTTGAATTGGGACCCTCATCCTCAGACTGGCCGAACATGAGCCTGAGCTGATCATTGCCAAGAAACAGTATTATCCAGGACTGTTGTCAGGCTGTTCAACAGTGTAAGAAATAAAGAAATAGCTGAGCAGTACTCAACAGTTCATTTCAGTGCTATTAAGGTACAAAATACCCCAAAGATTTTCTTTATTAATATGAGAATATATTCAAAGAAAACCCTCAATGAAATTACATAGCAAGACACAAGAACACTGCATTTTAATAATGGAAAACATTCAGTGGAGATAACCGAAACAGCGCTGGGTGGTCAGTTTGCTGTCTCCCCATGACAGCCTACCTTGTGAATCATAACTGTCCCAGTGCCACTTTCCTACTCTTTTTTTTGTAACTTTTTCTCTTCCATTTGCTTTGGTTCTTTTGCTCAAAGTTTTCTTAGGACATGAAGCAGGGCATAAACACCCATACGTGGATGAACGATAACTTTATACTATAGATACATATGGAATATATATATTTTTCTATATTATAAAAGACATAAAAGATTACTTACCTTACCCATATGATTTGTTTTTCATTACACAGTGTAGTAGGCAACTGGGATAAATCAAATCTAGATATTCCACTGCCCACACGGGACTGGGTGCCTCTGTGCCTTGCTTCCCTTCACGCCCAGTCCCAGTGTAATTTACCAATTTCAGCACAGCATGAACATGTGAAGCCAGGTCTGTCCCTGAATTGTATTAACACAATGTGACACTGGAACTTGCAATCCCTGGTGGACAAAGGTACGCCCACAAAACCAGCCTGATACTCACAGTATTTGCAAACCAGTTAAGTGAGACATGAGATAGCAGAACATAAATCATATTTTTAATTATAGGTTTTCTATTTTCTTGATCATAAAACTATTTTAAAATTTAATAAATTAATACTTTATTTTGATAAACTTACCTTGTATTTCCATGAATAGAAGGATTCTCTTTCCAGCACTAGAAGAAGGACAGCAAATTAAGGAATGAGCTGTTCAACTGCATTATGTGACATGGGACAACCTGACAAGACTACTTAGGTGTGCCTCACATTACTATTCTCCAGTAACAGTGTGTCTAGTAGCAAAGGATTTACAAGTGGAAACTACAGTCAATTATGAATTAATCAAATACCTGACTTCTGATTTGGGCCGAAAACGCTAATAATACTCTGAAAATTTCATCAATTTTGCTAATATAGAATTAGATTATTGCCATAAAATAAGACCACCAAAACAAACTGACTGTTCCTTTAAGTCAGCTTGACGTAGAGTTTGTAAACCAACATCAGATAACCTATCTGTTGCTTTCCTTTAGGGGTTTTTATTTGTTTTTGTTTACTGTAGCACCCTTATCCAAGGAGTGATCCTGTGCAAGTACTCAGTCCCTTGAATAACTGGGTTCCCTGTGCCCTCATGGTGATGCAGAAGCAAAACAAGAGCTTACATTGCTAATATCTGATGAAAGAAAATGTAAATCTAAATGACATCACTAAACTGATCACACTATAAAGGGGCAGATGCACACACAGTTTAGATTACTTAGCTCAATTTTGTAAAAAGTTAGTTTGTTCCAACACAATAGCAGATATCCTAATTATCACTCCCAGGCCAATCTATTTCCTTTTTTTTTTTTTTTTCAACACAATGTGAGAGTTTCAGTTCGATTCAATTCTTTATCTCTTCTAAATGATATAGGACCTGCAGTCCAAAATCAATCTAATATCACCACTATTAATAGAACCTAAATCTTGAAGTCAATACAGTAATTTTAGAGTACAGTGAATTAGAATTTTTTGAAGTCATTATCAGACACAAAGTGACATTCTTTTCTCCCTTATATTTCTAGTGGGTAGAAGCAAGGCTAATGTGCCTGACCAGAAAATGCCAAGGGGAAAACATGCAAGTGTAGGCACTCAGCTGGTAAGACTACACCAAACAGCACCAGTGCCTCAAGCCCTAGTGCCCTTCTTACATTTCACAAAGTTCTTACTCATCCTAAGAACCCTTTGTGGAGATCTTTGTTCAAAGCCAAGCTGCCAGCAGGGAGACCACATGAAATCTAGCAAAAATCTTAGCTGCAGCAGTGGCTTTTGAGATCCCAATTAGATATATTTGGACTAATACGGTCTCTTGCACCGTTTCAAAATGCTGGGTCATGAGCTCATTACTTTTTGCAGTCTTCTCTGCCACCTTTCAAACCTACGTGGCCTCTCCAGAGGTCAGGGTCTGCAAAGCCTGTGATACACGTACATACTTTGCTTTTGTACAGGCTACACAGAAGACACATTCTTTTCTACTGCCAAGATGCTAATTTTTAAGCTTATACTCCTTATCCTAGGGAAGAATATATACACAGTAATTCATACCGTTATTAAAAACTGAGGGAAAAAAAAAGAATGGAAAATTTGATGTATCACTTCTATTTGTCGCTGAAATCTCAATCCACTAAAACATTCCTACCAAACTTATGCTTTCAAAAAAATAATAAATCTCTTAAGCAAATATTGGGATATATATCAGTTTTGTAGGGTAGCTTGGACATTTAAATCTCAATCTGACAGGGCCTCTGTTGGGAGGGGAAAAAGCAACCTTTCTTTCCATTCACTTACAGAAGCTGTACGATGCAGTTAATACTTCACTTATGGGAGCATTTTTTCCCTCTCTCTGTTGTGTAACACAAGATTTCTTTGTTCTCTTTTATTGAGAGATTTCTATTGTTTCTGCATGAGAGTAGGACCTTCATGTATGTAATATTTGCTACTGCTGTGACACACCAGCCCCATTTGCTATTTCTATTTTCTTTGCTATTATTCCACAAAAATAGCTGCATTGCAGTGAAAACACTTGTGTACAGCTCTTGATTTTGAGCTGATAAGAGATGCTGTAGTATTTTAAGATGACAAGGTAAAATGTAGCACAAGGGCATTATTTCTACCCCTCCCAACAAACTTGGCTTCCTGTTTGCAAATACAGAGCAAGCACAAAAGCAGGGGGGAAGAGGGGAGCAGGCATTTCCATCTCTGTATGAAGCAAAAGAAAAGGTGCACTAATACAGCCTTAACCACAGCTTTCTAGCAGAAGATACCCAACACTGAGTTGTCTTAAAATAAAATAATTGCTAGTTCCATATTGACATTAGCAGGAAGTGAAGAATTCTTTCTATTACAGTACTAAACCAAACTTTGGTCTACATGTGTTCTGCTGCTCCAGACCTACAGTGTAAACATGGGATCAGTCATTTAATCTTTCAGTTAACCAATTTCCTTATCTATAAAATGAAGACCCCAGTTTCCATCAATCGCACATTCCCAGGTTGTATGTTCTGCAGGGCAGTATCTACTTCTTCCAAAGCTTCTATTTAGTGTTTACAAAATGCACTATGACAAGAATGGGAGTCTAAAACCAGTACGAGAGCACAGGCACCAGAACAAATAACTCCGAGTTCCAGAAGGTCCCAGACATCCATGCAGGATTTGAGACATTTAAGTTATCAGAAGATTCTGAGTATTTCTGCTGAGGACAAACTTCAGCAAATAAAAGAGGAGATCCCTGCATTCTAGACAGACATTCTCCAGCAAAAGCAAGATCATTTCCACATAATAGTGAAAGTCTGGAAACATCAGCTTTTATGGTAACATAAAGCTTCCAGGCCATCATCTTTTATATGATTTGCTATGCCCATACTTTTTCTCCCTGCATGGTAAAGACCATACAACTTTTTCTGTGTCTAGAATCTTGGCAGTTAAAATGTATAAAAAGAATTCACTGCTTTAGCATATGAATTGCCAGATATTGGTTTCTCTTTATATTGAGGAAGGCTTTTCCTGCTGTGCCAAGGTCAGCCTGAGATATAATGAGAACAGATGCGATGAGTGAATCTTTGAACACTGACATAACACAAAAGGAAAAGGCTTCATATGCCCATTGAAGTACCCTTAAGAAAAGAATAAAGGCAGTGCTGCAATGGTGGACTACATTTTCCACTGCAGAACATTTATTTGTATTCCATAGAAAGCAAAACTACTTCTTGTGAACTTGAGCACGCAACAAACTGGGAAGAAAACTGTGGGATAAAAATAATGGATAGGATATAAAATTGTGATGAAGAGGAAATCATGAACAACCATTCACAATAATAGCATGCAGCTTAATAACAGATCCTCTTCTATTTTGTAACTAGCTGTGGGAGAAGATGTTCATATTTAATCCCAATACATGTGAAACTCTAGATCCTGACTAGCCAACCACTCTGACCTAATATGCCGGATCAGGTTGCTACTTGAATTTGCTGCAGTAAACCATATTAATTTCTTTTCACTTTTAAATGAGGTGTATATTCTCCGTGTATTACTGAACACAGAGAAAGTCTAAACCGTTAGCTCTAACGGGGCTGCTGTTAGGAAAAACAAACAAACAAACAAATCAAACAACCAAACCCCAAACAAAACAAACAAAAAAACCCAACCAAAACAAAACAAAAAAAAACAACAACAAAAAAGCATTTCAGCATTTCATGTGAATGTTAAGACAACTTAAGGTTTACTGCTGAAAACTTGAGGCCTTCTCCCATTAGGTTGTGAGCTGCATAAAAGTTTACCCTGCTTTTACTGAATTTTCTTTGATGCCATTAGTACATTTGTTTATGTGAGTTTATTAAAATAATAAAATATACCAACAATTCATTTAACACACTGTCAAACTCACCAACTATTTAAGTCCTGTCATTATACAGATGGAGATTTCAGTTTTAAGTTTCCCATTGACTTTAGGAGACAAAGGTTTGAGAAAACATTCTTATGATTAAAAATACAGAATATGAAATATAATATTGTAAGACTTCAGAAAAGAACAATTAGATTTACAGTTGCAGTAAAGTGAATTTCTGGCCCTTAGTGGCTTTAGAGAATAATTACAATATACTCTGTAACTGGAATTTCGAATGCAGTTAACAGTAAATGATCTGGTCAATGATCAGTCCTACCCAAAAATCGAAGTCTATATAAACCACTAGCAATAAAAAAGTTTTGTGGTTTGGGTTTTTTTATTTTTTTTTTAAGAATAACAGTTTTCTGCTCCTATTGACTAACTTTTGTGGTAGTGTGCCTCAGGTTTTTAATAATACTTCTTCAAGAACACCTTCCTGCCATCACACCACATTTTCAGTTTTCTCTGCCTTGCATGCATTATATAAAAAAAAATTTAAATTACATCTGTAAATTATTGTACAAGTTTACCACAATATAGCATTCATATATAGATAATTAGAGGAAAACCCCATAATCTTATGGGGAGCACCATTCATGTTCAGTAATAATATTTGACCTGAGGCTACCATAGTGACTGCCAGATGTTATTTACATTGGTAGCTCAAATTTCAGTAGGCTAAAATACTGCTGCAGCAATACTTCTGCAAGGAAGCTTGTAGAGCTTCAGTATATCTTTCTCCTTAGGAAAGAGATGGTGGTTTTATGTCTGAACAACAGCTGGCATGATATCATTTCTTTCAGTTCTAGAACAAAGCTGGCACACCTTTCAGTGGAACCAAACTCTCCCAATTCACAATGCAGAATTTTTGAGAGAAGACAGAAAAATCTAACAGATTCTAACACAGACATTGTGGAATCAAATCCCTACACAGAACTTTTTTCCAGCCTAAACAGTTCATTCAAACTACATAAGTAGTTTTTCCCAGTCCTTCCTACAGGGACTCAAATGTTAGCAATTCCAAATGGTCAGAGAATGATACCCACAAAACTACTTCTAGTTGTTAAAAAAGAAATCCTTCATCCCGCAAATAAAGACCTGGCACAGAATGCCAATCAAAACCATGTTAGGTAGAGAAAACATTGTGCATTCCTTTCTCTACAAGCATTTACAGCATTGCTATGTCAACCATATTTTCATGCGCTCCCCACTTAATGTAGTGACGAGGTGGCAGATTTTTCAGAAACAGAGGTAGCAATTTTTATCATGCTACTTTAATTGCACAAAAAAGGGCAGAGGAAGAATACTCAGAAAGCACTACTAAACCATTTGTTACTCTTCTCATGCTGTCATAGGTCTGAAAGCAAATGACAAATTTATGTAACCTTGTTTTATTCATGCAAGGTGTTAAGGTTCAGAGATAAGTGCACCATTGTTATAGTTGTGTGTCAAAGCTGAATTTAAAGTCAGACTTTTAAACTTTTCAAACGCATCTGAAATGCCAGAAGGTATCAGAAGATAAGCTTCCAACACTTGTACTTTACAGTAGTTTGGTGATAAATATTTGTACTATAGAAAAGTTTCCTAATCACTTTTTCAGACTATTCTTCATGCCTTAGAAATTTTGTTATTTGATTTTTAATAAATAATTATATTTGACCTGGTCTTTGTCACATTATGTTTTCCATTGATGATACCCTGAATATCTTGTATACACACATAACTTTTCTCAAGGTTCATTATATGCCATCTAGAGTCAGGTGCCACAAAAGTCTTCTAGAAATACAGAAGCTACGCAGCTGCTCCTGCATCACCTTTTGATATGCTATTACAGTTTTAATTCATCCAAATAAACTTGTTTTCATCTCCTGGGGCACAGAATGCCAGCTGCCACCACTGTACTGCGAGCAGTAATAAGTTATAACATGTACTAGTGCCATAGTCGTAGTGTCAGGAGTTGGATGGGATGGTCCTTATGGGTCCCTTCCAACTCGAGATATTCCATGATTGTATATCTTTTGGGACCTTTTCTAGTGGCAACTTTATATAGAGCTAAAAAAACATTTCAATACTCAACTAGTAAGATGCTCAGCACGGACTAAATGGTCAAAGCTGAAAAGACAGTCATTACTATCACCTACTCCATTAAAATACTAATATTGCAGTTAATTATTGTGTATCTATTAAGCTAGTTGTCTCTGCAACAAAATAATTAAAAGTACATTTTAAATTCTTAATTATGCAAGGGGCTGTGAACATTAGATTAATTTTTAGAAGGATGGTTTAAGCCTTTAAGTCAAGCTGTAAATTCATCCTATCCCATTCCTACAATGTACCTGGAGTGAAAGCGGTTTGATGCTTCTCATTCTAAAGAGCCACTGCATTTGCTAGAACCTGGAAAGCTGGCAAGTCTAAATAAGGGCTTAGGATATTTTTTTTTTTTGTTCAATTTACCATTAGCAAGAACAAGACCTATACTATTCGGTATGCTCCATTGTTAATGCAGTCATCTGGAAAAAAAAATGTAATTAACATTAGACTGTTCTCTAGCCTGTATATAAGGTTGACCTGTCTGCAATTTTTACTTTACGATCTTCGATCTACAAACGATCATTTTCATATGTTCACAAGCACAATTCAATTACAAAGAAAGAGAAACTGTGGTACCTAAAAATCAATAGCCCATTATAGTATCCTATGATGGACAATTTTAACTGTATTTCATCTACTGAAATGTGATACTACATGCTATCACATTGTGTGCTTGGAAAATATCGCAGGCCTTTGTTCAATTCACTGAAGTCAGCAGCATGATCTTACCCACTGGTGCAATCCTACACAGTAAACGAGTCAAATTTGCAAACTTCAAAAAGAGAGTGAGAAAGCCCACTAAGTCAAAGTACTTGCCAGCTGAGAAAGCATGTTGTGCAAGAAAAGTTGGTCACTTTGCAGCAAAGACCTTTTTGTTTTATACAGAGGACATAGTTTTATGGCTTTATGGAAGCAAGTTGCAGTCTGTTGCAGTCTGGATTGCTGAGCATTTTTGAGCAGGAGACTGGAAACTGACACTAGTTGAATTAATGATGTATTTTATTAATATATTAAAAGATCTAAGCGGCTGAATAAATTCATTTTACAGTGCTTTATGTCATGACAGCCAGTGTTGCAACCATGATTCTTTCAGACCAGCTAAACATCTAGTTGCCAGGAGGAAACAGGAGTCTTGGTAAAAGAACAACCATCAGTTAACATAGTAGCACTCAAAAAAACTCCCCGAGTCTGAGTTCCAACTGAAATATTTAGCTACAGGACTGTATCTGATAACCAATTTTGGACTACCTTCAGTTTTCAAAACAAATAGTCTATTAATAATAACTGGATAATCCACGCTACAGAACTATCATTTCCAAGATCTCCACAGATATCCATTTGTCAGGTTATATTTGCTTCATTTATTCAAGGCTACCTCCTCAACACCAGGGGTTTGGAAAGATCCTTGAAAAAGAGAACAGCGTTTTTTGGAACTTAATTCTGCAACAAGGGACAGATTCTCACAGAATACACAGGGCTCCGAAGGCAGCTAAACAAGACACTAATTAGGTGACTGACATACACAATAGAAAGGAAAAAAAATACCATTGAAAAGTTCTCTGTTTTTCATACTGAAAATTCACTTCATCCGTACAATGAAAGATGTGTTCATAAACTGATTTTTGCAGTAAAATATACCGAAAACTGATGCAATAAACAATTGAGCAAAATAAAACAATGACTGTTCAGAACAATTCCTTACTTTCATGCTGTTTCTAATCAGAAAAGAGTTTCCAGCTTCACGCACAAAATTACTGTAATGAACAAAAAACAGCACTTTATCTACAGAGGCCAGAATTTTGGGGTCACTTTAACTGCATCGGATTACATCAGCAACAAACCCTTTATTTAACCTGAAAGTTCACTTACAAGACTGAAGAACTTGAAGAAGAATCAAGATATTTGTTGACATTATATAGGACATAAGAATTTACAGCTTCTCACACAGGCTTTTGGTTTCAACATGAGTTTTACTTCACAAAAAGTGGAAAATATGAATTTGTTGATAGAAACACAGTTTATATACATTACACAAAACTGTACTTGAGTCAAAAGATTCCTTAATAGAAGACCAAAAACATTTTACAAAGTTATTAATTATCAATTAATTTCGAAAGGTAACTTCACCAACTGAACTCTCGGAAGTTTGACAGTACCGTTTGCACTTTGATACTTATTGAGAGAGACACCACGTCAAAATAACACCTTTTACTCTTGCCCAAGCAATTAAAAAAAAGGCAGCATTACCACAAAGCCATGAAGTTGTCTGAGGACTGATGTTTTTACTAGAGATCTAGAACACTTATTCCAGAGCCTTCTCATCTGCAGTCTGGAATTCAGTAAACCAACTCCTGATTCCGAGTGGTTTGTCAGCCAGTTTATTTTGTTTTCACTCACTTAACAACTGAACAGCTTACTATTTCTAAACGTATTTAAGCAGTACATTTTTGGAGACTCATCTGTGGTCTAGTCATCTACAGTCCAATTAAAGGAAACTGATGCAAGTCTTGTATTTTTACACATGTGCTCAGACTATCAGAAAAAAAGGTACTTATGCTCATACATATTCTGTAAAATGTCATTTGGTCAATTTATCCATCTCTAAATGGAGATGAGTAAATACTGGTAAGATTTTAAATAAAGTTTAAGAACTATTTCATTAAAGCAATGTTTAGAAATCTGAATTACTTCCGAATTAAGGCATTTCGTAAACTCATCTTTGTCCTTTATTCTTTTATTGCAAAAGCACTTCAACTAAGAGAAATCTGAGCACTGCTATTTTCTCACAGTACTGTTTATACACTTTATAACTAAAGTATAAATAAGATATCACATACCATTGAATAACAGTTAAACTTCTCATTAAATTTCTGAAGAACTGCCACACAGTGGAGGTAGATACCTACAATTTGAAATGAGAGGCAGACATGATGTACTCTAACATTTCATCTTCATTTTATGTTAGTGTACAGGGATCACCCAAATAAACATCACTCACTTTGAAAGTTACTAGAATGCTAAACTGAGGAGGGGTGGGAGGGAAAAAGGAGGACAAGAATAAGCCCTTTATCCACGTTATAAAAGTCTTTACCAAAAAAAATATGTTAACATTGCAGTGAAATTACCGTTAAAACAATACCACAAATCCTTCTAGAATTTAAAAATGTGCAGATCTATATACTAAGAGAAGTGAATTAGATACCTGAGTAACATGCTTGTGACCGAGGCAGACAAAAGAAAGTAAGTATTCATGACAGTTTTCTGTTAAACTCAAGCCATAATCCTGTGAAAAAATGTAGTCCGCAGTCTTACAAGAAATCCCACAGAACGGAAACCAGAACTGAATTTCATAAGAATGTTACACATCACTAGCTGAAGTCTGTGACTTCAGTTTTAATGTAAATCACATCTAGCTACAGCTAGAAGAGAATTCTTCCTTATTGCAAAGCAGCAGGTACATAGTTAAGAAATGGGAAGAATTGGATTTTTAAATGCAATACTGCCTAACAACAGTAGCTAGCCTTGAAAAGGTTTTACTTGAAAACCTTCCAAGTGTTTCAGAGATTCTTCAAACATGTAATTCTCAATATCCTCTGCCCTTTCATACACAGCCCCTGTACACTCATACAATCAATAACAATATTATCAGGATCCCATTGCAACAAAGCTGTGCAGTGGTTTGTGCAGCGTGCGACCAGAATGTTCTCACACTTGGTAAGCCCAAATCATTGACACCAGGATATAACTACTTCTCGACACTAAGGCAACATATTAAAGCTTACCAGCAGTCTTTACCAGCAGAATATGAATATAATTATATGAATATAATTTCATATATATTCATATATATTCAATATAAATGAATTATATGAATATACTTTCTTAATGTTATTATACAGATATAAACAAATTGATGTCTTCTGAATTTTCTTCTCCTCCTATTTACTATCTCCAGAGCAAAGTAAACAACATCCGCTACTCCCAAGTGCTATTACTCTACAGAAAGCTGCAATGACCTATCAGTAAAACCATTCCTAAGGCTATGAGAAACAAGAGACTAATGTAAAACAACTGTGGAAAAAAAGCACGAGCTTAGCACACTTTTAAATCTGGTACTTATTGGTAAAATAGGTCAGCCAAACTACTGACTTCGGCTCCAACTCCTTGCTTATGTATCTAGCTTCAGACCTACTTCATCGGAGTTCAGTCTTATTCTTCATCACTTCAGGAAACTAAATCCTATACATCATTACAAGTCTAAAGAACAACAGAAGTATATTTTTCAAAGCAAATAGCAAAACAAGAATTTAGCTGAAATACCTGTTTTCTTTCTGAAGTCATCTGCATGACAAATATTTTTCCCCAAGAAAAAGTCAGATGTATTCTGAGAAAGCACATTCAGATATTAACTAGGATTGAGCAGCTCCTTCTGATCAAAAGCAAAGTGATGAGTAGCAAGCAACATTCCAAAAGCATCAGTCAGAAAATACACTAAAATGCATCGCAAAAATCTCTGAATTTGCCTGTATGGAGGTTTCTTCTCAAGGCCACAGTGAAGCACAAAGTGCCCTGAGGCAGAAACCCCCCTTCTCACTTTGGAGTGCTTTGGAGATTTTACTCAGGACTATCTCTAACTTAATCCTGTAAACTGGATCCCTTTGGGTTGTATTTAAAAGAATTGGAACAAGTTCAGAAGAGATCCAAAGACTTGTGAGAAAATGAAAAGTTATTGTAACCAATGGTGACCGATTTCTAAATTGGATGATGATGAGCAAGGGCCGGAAAATGAGTCTTTACAACTGAATACTATATTACAATTAATGTTGTTTTCTCACCAACTGGGAAAGTGGAATGGAGTGCCTTACGATGATGCTTTTAGGACTTTGCATAGAGATCCAAATGCTCAGAAAAAGTGTGGATTAGAAGGAGATATGTTAATGCCATGTACTGAGGAGAAGGAGAGAAAAACTAGTGTCTGCCTGTTGTGCAGGGGGTGAGCAGGAGGATGTCCAGTTGCTGGTTCCCTCTCCCCAGCGTCCCTGTAACCCTGAGGCGGAGACAGCAGACAAACGGGGAAGTTCTGGGGGGCAGTGCAAGAGAAAGGGCAGAAGGGAAATGAAAACTTCAGCCCCATTTCCAGTAGGACTCAGGGACACTCCCAACTGGCAATGCAGCGCCCTTGAGACAAGCGGTAGGCGGAGGGGTATGCCAGTTTTTGTCCATGTCCCATTTACTGCCTCTGACCTGTGCAATTGGAAACAATCTGTTGGATCCTACCGAGAAAAACCCTGAAGGAAGGTATCAGCTCTCAGAAACGGCGATGTTGACTCACAGCCCCAGCTGGGGAGATACACCGCCTTGATTGAATCCCTTTTTGCCTGCCAAGGAAAGAAGGGTGTTAGATTAGAAAGAAGTGGGAGGAAAAAGGAGCGGGCAGGAGGATCCCAGTCAGTGCCTGCCTTTGGGGGAAGACGCAGAACGGGATCTGAATGCCGGGCTGGGAGGGGCTCAACTGAAGGTATATCAGATGCAGCTAATACTGTGTGGAATGCGGTGTGGGGTCCCAAACCCAAAGAATCTCTCTAAACTAGAAGAAGGTCGACAAGAGTCTGAAGAAAGCCCGTCGGCTTTTTATGAGCAATTACGTGACAAGAGGAATGCTAGAGGAGAAGCCCAAGCATTCACACACCCTTCATGGTGACACACACACACACTTACTCTCGGGTGCGCTTCCTCCTCCTTCAGGCTCAACCCTAGGTTTCCCATATCAGAGTCTCAGGCCTCGGATTGTATAAAATAATTAATCTAATTGAGAGATACAGCAGCAAGGACAGCCCGGGCTGGGTGCCTCCAAAGACAGGAACCCCAAACAAAGAAATCCCTGGGCAATTACACCCTGGTGATCTATATACCCGCCCCTCACATGCTCTCCACGTGTCTTTTAGTCCCATGGTGATTTTTGGTCTTCTTCCGTGTCTGGGCAGGCAGACTCTTTTCTTGTTAGTCTGCAGTTTCAGCCCAGGGTTGGAGCCTCCTTGTCTTCTGGTTTACACTCCTTGGGCACCTGCGCTCCCTGGAAGAACACGGAGAACTGAAGAGTCCCAGGCTTGGGAAAAACACTACACAAACGTCAGTGCAGCATCAACATCTTCCCCATAGGAAAAGACTAAACACAGCGCTCTACCAGCTGCTGAGAAAATTACCAAGAAAAGGAGCTCTATGCGGGCCTGAAGGCTTCAGCAAATCTACCTTCTCGTGCAAAGTAAAGCTGGGCAAACAGCACAAATCACACCCGAAGTAATTTATTCCCATTAAAACTTACTAAGTTACGCTAAGCAACTAAAATCCCACAACAGGGATAGCTCCCGGGCAACACTGGCAAAGAGATTTCTGTGACTTGCCAAAATGTGGACAGTACAAATCTCAGCTTGTTTTGGTCGACAACTTTTTGGGGTGGCCAGAAGCTTTCCCTTGCCGCACCAATCGGGCTAGAGAAGTTGTCAAAGCTCTGTTAAAAGAATCAGTTCCTCGATTTGGAACTCCTGAGGGGTTCTCCTCCGATAATGGGCCTCATTTCAGTTCATTTCAGAGGGGGTCCAGGTACTGTCCAAATTTCTTCAATGTAAATGGGATACACATACTCCCTGGAGGCCAGAGTCTGGCAGGAAAATAGAGAGAATGAACCAAATCCTCAAGAGGCAACTTTCAAAGTTGTCTCAGGACACTCAGCTTAAACCGACAGATGTTCTGCCAATTGCCTTGATGGGAATCAGAATCAGTCCAGGAGTCAGCGAAGGAGTGAGTCCTTGTGAAATATTGCATGAAAAACCATATCCCCTTAAAAGTCTGGGTACACAAAGTGATCAAATGCCTATTAAAGGGGAGGGAATGTTCCAAAAGTATCTGTTGTCTCTTTCGCGTGTTTTGTCACCCTTACACAGGTTTCTTACTCGGCGAGCTCCTCTGCCCCTGGGTTCTCCGGTACACGAATTTCAACCTGAGACGCAGTGGGCTGGCTGGCAACGTCTTTTACAAAGAATTACAGCGGGGAAAAAAAAGTCAGTGATAATTTTTTTATAAAATCATGGAATCAGAACACAAATGGGGAAAAAAAGCACTTTATTTACACTTTACACTCGGTGTTTAAAACCATGTCTACATTGCCATCACTTAAACTGCAAGCTACATGTCTGCTGAATTAACTGAAGGCATAACAGGTGAGATGCAAGTGAAAATCCTGCCACCAGTGGTTATACAACTAACCACAGATGCCAGTAGAATCTTTGAAACCCTGACCAACTTAGTGTGTTACTTCCTCTTGTATATTACCAACCAAACACATATTCCATTGCTTTAGATACAATACTTTCACCTTTCCTAGGAGTCTGTCTGTCAGAAACCACCTAGAAGGCAGGGGAAAAAGGAAGAGAGAAAATAGAGAGAGTCAGTCAACACGGAGTTAATTCTTGTTATACCAACCAGGGTTTTTTCTCTTCCAAAGTGCTACTGTGTTTTGAAAGACTATGTTTGACAGAGTTTCAAAACAAGTCCTTAACCTCTGGAGACACGACAAGTCATCAATTCATTTATCAGTATTATCAGAATTTTAGAGCCTGAACAGAGTACCACATCTTTAAAGAAATGTCAGGAGGAGAAGATCGAGGCCAGGGTCACATTGAAGGGAATGTGCGTACAGCCTCATCCAACTAACAGGAGACAGCACAAAGAAACACACGCTTCTGTTGCCTTAAAATACCTGATAGTCACTCGTGGAAGCTTTATATGCTGTTGCAAGAGGTCTCATCGTAGAAATCCTTGTAGTATAATTTGCAGGTTGCACTGGTGTTCCAACGGACTTTGTAGGTGGAGTAAAAACTGAAGAGATTGAGGATGTAGAGCTTCTTTCAAAGTTTTCCATCACACGCTTAAAAAGAGGCAGAATAGAGTGTCATCAAATACCACAAAGCAGGATTTCAACCTTTACTATCTAGAATTACTATCTAGAATCATCTCATAACATGCATTCACATTTCTGAGCCAGCAAAGACCACGTCTTTTTTTCGCCTGTCAGTACAGAGCACCACCGAGCATTTTCCTCACTGCAAGCACTGATAGGTTGGACTATGCCATTGCAAAGCAGTGGAAGCTTGTCATCTGTTCCCTGTAGGTACTAAGGGGCAGCCGAGTCAGAGCATTGTCTGTGCCTAGAAATTAATGGCTCATGATCAAATTAGCCTGAAATACAGCCAGCCCTACCCCAACCACTACTGAAAAGAAAGGAACACGATTTGATGGGGGCAGGGTGTCTTGCTAACAAATTTTCAGCCTCATGCACTAGGGCAAACTGAAAAGGCAGAACCCAATGAAGAGTCACATAAAAAAGAGGGACAATTAGCAGCAGTAACAGTCGCAATCTGCCACCATGTATCTATTGCAGCCCCTAAATTACACCAATTCCTGTCTAGGAAACTCTTGTGGCTCAAGTGTCTCCTATGTTACGGTTTCAGCTCCTATCTGGTGCAGCAATAGAATCCTGTGCATTATAACCTCCAAGCAGCACAGAGGGTGGCAGTCGTGATCCTTCTCAGCAGAAAATTTTGTCAACTGCTTAAGAAAAACTCATGTAAGGCAGAAGAGACTCTTCCTACAGAACTTAACTTCCTAGGTTTTGCAATTCAAAGAGTAAAAAAAATAAAAGAGGACAGGGAAAATAAAGAGGAAGCCCAAAAGCAGAGTGCCTCATAATTAAATAAAAGCAGCTGTTAACTTACTTTATCTATACACGGCTTGACACCAATCATGATACATTCACCAAAAATTCTTCCATCTTTGCTTAAGGCTTTCCGGGCTTGAAGCTTCGACTGGTATCGAATATGCATCCAGTTTCCCGTGTTGGACATCTAGATGAGATCAAGTGACAATTGTGTCACTCAGCCTTTTAGAGAATAAGCCAGAACGTTTTCAGAAATAAATCGCAAACTAAGACATACCACATGCTTTAATATGTTTCCGTACTGCGCAAATTGTAGAAGAATATACGAAGCTGATGCTTGAGGAAATCTGTAACATGGAAAAAATAGTCAAAAAATTAGAACAAGTAGTTTATGAATTCTGCTGCTAAAATAGACGCCTAAGAAAGGGGTTTAGAAATCCAGAAGAGACCACTGTGTTAATGCCATTTTAGAAGCAGTGACCGGAGGAATATTATCTTCCAGGCTTTCTTCCTTCACCACACCTCAATGGCAGAATGCTGGCTCTCTAACTGGAAAAAAAATAACATGCAGCTTAAGTTAAGGTGCTTCACTAAAACAGCTGCATTTACTGGCTTTAACCACAGCTGTATTTCCGGCAGAACCTAGGAATGCCAGACAACAGCAACGTCCAAGTCCTTCTTGCCACATGTTGCCCAGATTTCATCCATGGTCTTTCTCACATTTTGGAAGTCTACTTACCCAAAGACAGTTACCCACGTCTCATCAAGTTGATCCTCTGAAGTTAGGGAATCACCCTGAGTATAAAAAGGATCTAGCTGAGCAGGAGATAGAGTAGTCTTCCTAGGCTGCCCGACACTCACAGGACTGAACATACTTGAAGCTGTTAAATTGAAACAGCATTGAATAAAGTTAGTATTGAGCATTTCACTTGTCTATTGAAGAGCTTGCAGGAGATTTATCTGCAGACACAAAGATGTCTGCAAGCACGCTAGTGAGTTTTATGGCTTGTAACCTAACTTTCTGCTTCAGCCCTGAACACCAGCAGCTGAACACAGAATCCAAGCGGGAACAAGACAGCAGAATTAAGCTTAATAAGAAGCCACGGGTTCATACAGAAGATTAGAAACTTTATGAAGATGGAACGCGACCCATCAATCTCAGCAGCTTCACTCAAGCACAACCACTTCTGTACTCACTTCAACAACACATCTTGAATAAGAAATAAATAAAGCTGATTGCAATTTAGTCTGTCTCAAAGTGTAAAACCATTTCCCCCTTTTGAAAAGCCAGTAAAGAAAGATGCAAGTCCTTTGTCAATTAGCAAGGAGTTGATGCAGCTTGTACAGTAATGATTTTTCTCTCTTAAGGAAAGCAGTGAGACAATTGTTTACCTATTTGACAGGATATCTACCTGTTCCAGGAGTTGATGGCATAGTTCCAACCAATGGGCTCTGTGTTAGAGAGAAGCTGGCCTGCAGTAAAATACAGAAAATATAACAAATTATTCTGACAGGTGCACTTCTGAGAGAAACAGAGAGCACTTCCAGACATTTCCAAGTACATTTCATATAAGATGATGAAAAGTTAGTAAGGAAAAGTGATTTGGCAGTGTTATTATTTTCTAACACACTGCCTAGCAGATCGTCTGGACAGCCAGTCGGCCTCAACTATTTACCTTCTGGCATTTCCAGCTGATTACTAAGCCTTACAAGAGAAGGCAGTTAACTTTCCTGATCAGAGGCTTCAATGCAAGGATCAGAGATAGCATGGGAGTGTAGAGCAAACTGCAGAAGGGAAGCACCACAAGCAACAGGATTCAGGCACTGTCTGCAATATTTTAGCATCTAACAAGAAAGAGCTACTGGTACACAAGAAGGAAGCGTAGTTAGGCTCAATGTGAGCTTTAGGCAATAGGAAGTGAAGAATCCCTTACCTAACACCAATTGCATATGCTCTGTGAAACCAAGCAGCTCTAGGTATCGAGACTCAGAAACCTTATAGATTTACTTTTTCAAAAAAAAACAGGCATCTCACTGGTGCTGTAGTAGAGCAATTCACACATTCACCTGCATCCTGATGGAAAGGATGCCAGGATCATTAGTCACCAGCATCTGATTTTCACTGTCTAAAAGGCTTAGAAATCATGACAGCATCATTCCCACTTGTATTCCTCATCACTGACTTCCTTATCCTCTCAGCTCCTCAGGGCAACTACACTGAAGGAAAGTATACTTCCAGTTTTAGCAGCCAGGAGATACTTGCTTTTTAACATAGAAGGATTTCAATATCCAAAACAATTTTAGTACTTTTTTAGCCTGAATTGGGGCATTTTTCAGACACAAGATCAAACAAACTTGAGCAGTACTCTGTCTAGCAACATGTGTTCTGAGAGCTGCTCTTTATTTATTTTTATTTTTTTTTTTAAATATCCAGTCTTTTAGTACAGTTGGGTTCTGTACTTCGCAGAGAACTTGAACTTCCAGAAAAAACTGTTCAGAAGGTAACACATAAAAAAAGGACTACGCATTCAGTGAGGCCTTCTCCTCGCATCTGAAGAATGATTTTCACCAAAAAAAAAAACCAAACCCTACTAACATTTGGCTGCTCACTTGAGGTGAGTAACAGAGCTTATTATTAGAATGACTTTGTAGAAGTTTTTTCTCCTTTCAAAATTGACCCAACCTCCCTGCTTGATGAGATATTTCTCTCAGCACAAAATTCCTCAGTTTCTCAAAATTGCTCAGTAAATGCCTCTAGTGCCCACTAAAAGAAAAGAGAACACAAATTTGGACCCTTTGGGCAGTCAGCAGCCCAGCATATTTACAAGAACGTGAAAAGCTCTCACAAGTCTGCATGTGTCAGGGACAAAGCATAGCAGAGGCGTGATTTGCATTTTGCATTCTCTACATCACTGAAAATCAGTAACAATAGGAGACAGCTCCCCAACAGCAGCTCACAGTTAGGCTACACAGGAACAGGCACACCAAGTAACCATACTAAGCAACAGCATGACCTCAAGACTCACCAGTCAGTTTGCTACAGCAGCTGAGACAATGGAGTTAAAAAGACTCACTGAAGCAATAAAGTACCTCACCTCATCTGCTAAAAACAGGCCAGTACCTAAGCCACTTACTGGTCTTCTTGAGCTTAGAGGTGTTGATCCAAGTCCAGGACTAGATAACTCCTCATATAGGCTTCGAACCGGTGGAGCACCACTTTTCTCTTTAGGTGTCGGGACTACTGGTGGTGGGGGAGATCCTCCTATAATCAACAGGAACAAATGAAGAGCCTGAGAAGATGTGGAAGCTTACTCCACTGCTACTTGTTCTTGAAACTTCAACGGGGACCTCAGCCAGGAAAGACTCTGGATTCTTTCGCTGGGGGGTTGCAAAACCATCTGGCCTCCCAAACTCTTCAGCCTGGGTCGTTCTATGGAAGAATCTCCCACATGTGTCAGAAACTGCCTCCTTACATAAGCACCATCGAAAACTTTGAGACCTCTTAGTCTCCCACCCTATTCACCATCACACGCGCTTGTTCTTTTCAAGAAGTTCTCAGCACAGCTACATTTTCCTCTTTGAAGGCCGGTTGGTAACGCACTTGATTGTTTCAGAGACTAACTTCCCTGTAGCAGAGATGCAAAAGCGACATTTTCAAGGCTCGAGATGTTCTACAGGCTAAAGAACCCTACAAAAACACTCACAGGCATTGCACATGTTGCCACACATGCCCGCTGCCCAAATTCCTTTCCTTCCCATGTAATTTCACATTCAATTCAAATGCAAGCTCCTGAGACCAGGGATGAGCTTGTATTTAGACAGGATGAGGTTAAGCCAATTGCTCTCCCATTTTGTAAACTTTGGGACTTCCATCAGTTTGACTTAAGGGTTTTCACTTGCAAAACATTTGAAAATTTAGCTTTTCCAAAGTATTCTTCAATCCTAAATCCTGACCATCAAGACTCCTCTCTGAGCTGTTTAACACATCCAAGAACTTTTACAGTGTATACTCGAAGCACTATCATCCCATCAGGTTTTCAGCTTAAGTGACATACTTAACCCCTCATTTTGGGAGGCCTGCCTTAGTATCTTACTGGTTCCCCCTTTTCTAGAGTTCATACTCTGAGGCTGTAATAAACCCATTTAAAAACAGTTAGGTGAAGTTCACACAGTTATTTTCAATTTCATAAATATTTTCTGAAGAGGCTTTTATCTGGGGGGACCGGACAAGAGTCAGACGAATTCTGACCTGCAAGTAGTGGAGACCTCATTTCCATTACACCAACTGAAGGGCCGCTCAGAGTACGTGGTTGCGGAGTCACTGGTGCAGGTAAATCTCCCATCAAGAATCCAGGAAGAAACTGAGCACTAGCTCCTGGTTTTGGAGATGTTGGGGAGCCAAGAGTCATTGGCTCAGCTCCTGTGTTAATGAAAAAAAAAAAAATAATAAGCCCATGGAAGCAGCCAAGTGATTGAGCCTTTTCTGTAGCTTAAATGGACATTCCATTAAAGAAACATAAACCAGTATACAGTAAGTGACTAAGACAGTTCTAATACTTTATTTTCCAAGGAAGCAGAGTTTATCATAAACTTGCATTTCTCTGCAACAACAAGAACTGCCACGCTGAGACTTCATTGGTAAAACACACTCCTTCGGCTACGGCTAGATGTCTGGGTTTGAGGGTAATTATGGGGTTTGGGGTGTTTCAAAGGTGTTTCTTTGGCAAAGGCCATCACGCCAAGGCGGGATTCTCCTCCTGTGCCGGCCGGTCCCGTGCCCCAGGTCGGGGAACGCGCTCCGACACAGCACCGCGGGCTCACGCCAGCCACATCGCGGCTTCGCCGCGGCCCTGCCGCCACTGCCGGACTCGCCACCCCCCGGAGCTGTCCCCGGGTCGATTCGGAGCGCTTCAGGGCCGGATCTCATACCACGGAGCACCGGCTCCTCGGCTTAACCCCACAACCCCTTTCGCTTTACCCCAGAGGAAGGGCCTCATCCTGGCGCCGTCTGCCCTCGCCCAACTTCAGCCCCGCCGCGTCCGGACTCCCCCAACGCGTCGCACCGTCTGGAGCGAGGGGCCACCTCGGCCCCCCCCAGGAGGCCGGCGGAGCGCGGGCAGCGCCGGGGGAAAGAGCCGGGCAGCCTCGTCCGGGCAGTGGCCGCCTCTGAGGCGCCTCACGCCGCCCAAGGGCCGCACGGAGCGGGGCGCGCGCGAGCGGGGCGAGNCGGCGGCTCCGCGGCGAAGGCGGCCATCGCGGCCCGGGCGGCGGGGAACAGCTCCGGTAGCTCCGCCGGGCGCTTTCAAACGAGACGGAACTTCCTCCCGCCGTCACTTCCGACCCGCCCTCCCGCCACCATCATCTGAGCGGTCCGGGCCGGGAGGTGTTACCGCGCGGCGGGGAGGGGCCCGGCCTCGCCCCCAGACCCGCNGGGGTGGCAGAGACACCTCCCCGGGAGAGCTCCGGGGGTGCCGCCGGCTTTCCTGGCCTCGCCTTAACGGCCCCGCGACAAACCGCCGCCGCCCCCGGCCCTCGTACTGCCGGTCAGGGGTCGCGAGCGGCGACCGTTACACTCGCGACTTAAAAGAACCGCCGGGCTTCCACCGAGAGGAAGTGGGAAAGCTTGGGAAGAGACTTGTCAGCCATTCCCAAGCGTGACGTCACGCACAGCCGTGCGCGCCTGAAACGGAAATGGGGAGAACGACGCCCACGGAACGGCGATCAGATGCGGGGGGTGTGGTGGTGCGCGTGTAACCTAAACCTCACATTAGCATTTAGAAGGCGCGATTAATACCGAGAACGCGACACAGAGTCGTTCACACGCAATGCCATGCGACGGTTCAAACTGGTGATACGAGGGGAGAACCCTGTACCAGCTCTTCAAACCTTTCAGAATCATTTTAGCACAAAATTTATCCAAACACAGTGTTCTTATTTTATTGTATATTAATATATCAAACCGTTTAGAACTGGCATGAAGGCCACCAAAAATAATATTAAAATATTTTACAGATTTTTTTTTTTTTTAACATGCCATCTTAAGACAGTAATTCCAGCCGGAGATCTGTCAGGGCAGTCAAAATTACCTATCGTATGATGTCTGTTCTTTACACATGATGTGGAACAGAGTGAAGGGACAGCAAATAGACTGAATGCAAAGAAAAGGCTAAGTAGCAGCAAGCCAGAGACAGGTTGTTATAAACATTTTTCGTAACTCCACCGAAACGATCTACAAAAAAAACCCCGCCAGCCTGGTTCCAGCACTTCGAAAACATCAGGTTAGTGCACTTCAAATCACTGTTTGATGAGAAACAGTAGAAAGACATGAAGCATTAAAGCACCCTACACATTTTGAGCATCCTCGGAAGACCATCTGTTTTAATTTCCAAGAATATTTAATGGTCAGCTAGCCCACAAAATTCAGTAAAAACCTTTTTAGTTGCAATATAAATTTAAAACACAATATCAAGGTACTTTATTATATGAACATTTCATTATCTAGATTTTACTACTAACTAGAATGCATAGATTTGGTTTAATATTAAAGTAAACAGGGCAACATCTTGGTTATTGTATTTCCTTTCTCTATTGCCTGGATTTTCTGATGGTTCAATAAAAAAATATAATCTTTAATATTTCAAGGAAAATTGAGCTTTATCTTTTTATTAGAGCTCTAGGAAGACCTTGTTCTTGGGCAAAACCATCTCTGAAGTCAGCGGAATACCATTCGGCCTTTGGACTACATGCTGAAAAAAAAGGGGGTCGAAGGAAGGACAGAGAAAAAAAAAATGCGTAGAAAAAGACTTTAAAATGCACGTGTGAAAGGGGACTGCAAAACTACAGATTAAAGTATGTCCAACATCTGTTACTGTATAGTCAAAACCAATTGTTTCACTTCTCCCTTTTGATCAGTCATGATCATTTATGCTTCCATTTGCCTTTATGTTCTGTTCTTGGTACTTGTGAAGCTGCTCCATGAAGCCAGGATTTGGACAAGCTGCAGGCCTTGCATTTTTCACCAGGGAAAAGGCTCTAGCAAAACTCAGTCTTTCTGACTTCATGAGAAAACCGATGACTACTGCCGCTGCACGTGAGACTCCTGCATTACAGTGCACCAGTACCACACCATCCTTCAAGAAACAAATGAAACATTAGTTGGGATAGTCATTAAGTAGATGGTAACAAGCATTACAAACTTGATATAAATTCTATTAAGACTTAGTAAAAGGTCCTTGCTGAGCTCAAAGTAAATATTTGCACATATAATATCTCCAAACACAGACATATAAGACCCAAATTTTTCTAACCAAAGCCACTTCATAATTATCAAATACTTCAAACCTAATTCATACCTTAGAACTAAACCAACATTCCTCTGTCCCTTTCCCCAAGACCTTGCAGCAGCCGCCTCATATAAAAACCACAATCACAGACACCTGGGATACTGAGGTATCTGACCTAATTGGGTGCCAATTTTAAAATAAATTTTCTTTGCAATACGGACTGTATCTTGTTGCCACCTTAAAAACATAGCAAGGCAGCAAACGGCTAGGCACAGAAGCAGATTTTGGAACATTTTGTAGTTCCAGTTGCATGCTTCTTGTGTACTCTGGAGTTCTTCAGTGAAGATTATGAATACAGGGGATCATGAATAGGAACAGAAAAATCAGAAAAGATACTGTGTGATTTGCAACAAATCTCTACCTCCCCATCACACCGTTGGTACAACCACAGCGGTTGGTACAGCTGGTACAACTGAAGTCCTTTAAGTGGGGGACAAAGGTGCAAAATCCAACACTACTGAACCTCCCATAAATTCACAAATATGTCTCCTGGGGGTTAAATTTAGGCTTATCCTGAATTATATTTAAATTTAATGTTTTTATCCTACTTAAACATTTCCCATAAAACCTTTGAGACATGTGAATGACTCTTTAAAAAGCCACCCCACGTTTCATTAAGAAACAATGGGCATGAGTTAACACAATGACAACTAGACAACCTAGTGTGGCTTAGGTGACGTTCACAATGCCCGGGCTTTGTGATGTTGTCATGTTTGCATGCCTGAATATGACCTGGAAAAGGCTCGGTCCAGATTGTCAGCCAAATGCCACTTCACAAAAAAAAAAATAAAAATTCCTTAGCATTTCCATATTCTGAGTAAAGATACTGAAACATGACACAATGTCCTCAGATGTTTGAGGCTAAACAGATATATTCTAGATACAAACAGCCTGTTCTGTCTGCCCCTCCCTAACAAGCACAAATTATTTTACCCAGAGGAAAAAAAGGCCTTGTAACCACCAGGGTTCCTTTCCAGGAAGTTTATGACTTACGTTACAGACCTGGGAGTTGCAATTATCTGGTATATTAATAAACACACAGAGGAGAAAATGGTTCCTGCTCCAAAAATCTTCCAGTTTAAATAACAAGACAAAAAAGTATGAAATTGAGTGTTATCACCCTTGCTTGAAGAAATGCCAAGCTGACACCAGAATGACTTGCTCAAGTTAACACTATGGCAGAGTGAAGAACTGAATCTAAGCTCCTGCACCCCAGCACAATGAATCACAGTATCACCCTTTTTTTTTTGCGATGGAAATCACATGCCCTTTGCACCGTCTGCTGGAAACTGTAATCTTAATTCCCTTTCTCACATTCACAGGGGCATGTTTCCTTATCACACAAACTACAGCAGAGTGCAAAGCAGACTATCCATTGTAGATCTGGAACAGTTTTTACTGATTCAGTGGGGTTTTTTTTCAGACATAATGTGCCATCATTGAGATCGCTATCTAGTGGTGGCACTGAGAGTAAAAAATAAGCATTGAAAGTGATCTTTTTTTTCTTTATACAATTCATGCTTTGTTTTCCTCTTTCACATTTAAGTTTTTTTTGTGGTTTTTTTTTTTAATTACTGCTCTGTTGGACATTGCCAAAAATTATATAGCGATATCCATGGAACAAACCTGAAAATTACTGAACATGAATGGACATAAGCAGTAACATTAAACCAAATTTAATACTGGGAACATTTATCTTTTCTTGGTAAATCCTGTTGTTTCTTTATACAAAGATGAATTTGCCATGAAATTCTTAACTAAATTTGTATTAGACAGGAATACAGAATAAAACTGAAAACCAGATTGCAGATATGAAATTAATCTTTATTTACTAAGAACTCCTTGCTATGATGCTCATATCCTAACCTTTGCCTACCCAGAAATGGTCCATGGTCTTGCAAGAATCTCTTAAGATTCAAAACCAAGTTGTCTGGGTTTTTTAAATTTTTTTGTACAGGGAGAAGCAAAACCACCTTCCACCAAGAGAAACGGTGATTATATGGTGGTTATACATAGTGGGCAAAAAACCTCACTGAGGAAAGAAAGGAAAAAACCTAAAACTTTTGGTGAAGAGCCATGGGCTAATGTTGTTCCTTAGGGATTCACTTGACTTTGCAGTGGTGCCAGGGCTCTCTCTTTAGGAGGGGCAGAAGGAGCAATAAGGAAAGACGTCCGTGAGTGAGCTAAGATTTCCTCCCAGAGCCTAGAAAGACAAGATTTTAGAGGTTTTATAACTAGATATTAAACAGAAAGATAAAAAAATATCCCTCATTCATAGCATTACAATTTGACATGGGTCACCTAACATGTCATGGAAAATCTGCCTGCTAATGTGCAGCCTAGAAGAAAGCATGAGCTCTGATCAGTATCAGAATTTGTACTATGATGTCTACAGACTCGAGCAATTACAGTTTTAGAAAAGTCAATCCTGTTACAAGTACCACCTGGCAGTGACTTACTGAACAGTGCAGGCTTTGCTTGAATTCTCAAATTTAAGTGCTCTCATACTCCTTCATCAAGTTAACCATGTTCTAGTAATAATTTCTCATATATCATGCTCCCTCACCAGCAAACATCTTTCCCTCACCCACATTAGGAGATGAAATAGTAGTATCTCTTCGTGGTTACTTATACAGAAGAGCACTTCATGACAGAAGTCATCATAGGCTCTTTTAACACTATTTTGGCAAAGCGATTCAAACCATCCAGAGATGTGTCTCAGCATACTACTATCACATGCTTCACGAATGGATCCCAGAAAACATCTGTTCCATTAATTACCTGCTCTTTTACCCAACTTTCCCGTTAGAAAACTATTAATATTGCTGTAGAAGTTTTCAGGAAAACTCCTTAGCCTACAAAATAGTAACTGGAACATAAACACCAGAGGCAGAAAGCAACACTATGCAGTTATGAATGGCAAGTCTCATTTAGAAATGAAGTGGAAACCGTAACCAGAAACCTTGAAAAGGTCATTAAGTGACAATGCGTATCACATAGCTCGTAAATGATAAATGAGAGAAGGAAAGAACATTGTGTAACACAAAGACAGCTGGGGCAAGATTATCTTTTTATCCTAATCTATGTAAATAATGAACATGGTAGATATGGTGGAATAACATGCAATAAGGGCTGGTTTTCAAGTCATAGTTTTGATACCAAAGCAGCGGTTGTCATAAATTACCCAGTAAGCCTGAATTTAACTAATAGCAGTCAGGGATGGTCTTGGTTACAGACAGGTCTGTCAAGCAACCCCAGGAGGAGTCCCTGTTTCCTATGTCATGTCCTTTTCAGGATTTTGTTAGCAGTTAAAATCACTGGTTGGCTCCAAGACTAACTCATTCTCTGAGAGCCTTGGTACATAATAGTATGTGGATTCCCAGCTCAGTGTTGCATCTTCAATGGATGATGAAGGAAAAGCACAAGGATGGTGGACAGCTGCTGACAAAGCACGTAGATCTGTAAAAGCCCTGTCAGGCATTCTGCTAATCCAAAACAACATCCCCGATGGATAAATTACAGAAACTAAAAAAGTTTCCCTCTGTTAGATGTAGTGACTTGGACTTACGATGGGATTATGATGATTAAAGTCAACCACTGCTCCAACTGTATTAAAGAAGCATTTCTCTAAAGCATGCAAGACAGTCCTTCTGAAAAAAAAAACAATACTGGAGGAAAAGGGGATTAACAGTAGTGCCATGTCTCCAAGAATACTTATAAATTGCTTGGATTTTCTACTTAAAATTAAAAAAGGCAATGGCAAAACTATTCGTTTGGTACCATAATTCCTTTTGACAAAAGAAGCTATTTTAGCTTATAAATAGGGTAATAAATAATCTAGCCAGGATAACTAGTAGCATTAATTATTGATATACTGTACCTGGATCTTGGCTTTCTCAATAAACTCAAAACATTCTGGGAAATAGGAGGTAATATCAGTTTCTGGGAGGTCCAGAATAGAAATAGTCTTGTATATAAATTCATCGAGGAAGGCATTTTGGACTCCATATGCCACATTTAGAACATGAGTAACCTAAGTCAAAAAAAAAAAAAAAAAGAGAAAGAAAAAGCCATGTTCTGAAGACAGCAAGCAAAATCAGCAGTAGCAAAGGTGGATTATTCTTTAGGCATACACAGATTGTAATTTACACAACTGCATTGTTCAGTTTTACATACCCGTACTGTCTACAGCGTGCTTTTCTCCGAGCAAAATTTTACTGTGTGTTAAAACATACTGTGATAAATTTCAGTTTCTTTTTTTTTTTTTTTGAGAGAGGAAATGAAAAGATCTGTGCTCAACCAAACACAGACTAAAGTAAGGATTTTCAACAGAAAAGGGAATTGTCAGTGCACAGATGGAAAATAAAAGAGAAAGCAATAGGAATGAGAGCACTGACCACCCAACAAGCCCCTAAATTTCAAGCCTGCCCTAACTCACCAGCTTAATGTTCCTCCTACTGAGTTACCATTTACTGCAGCAGAAGGATTTCAGAGTAAACTATACCTGCGCTTGGCAGGCGAGACCACCGCTGGCCTCCTGCCACTTTTGCTCTGTTCAGGCTATGGCCAGGTTGTGGGATATTTTAACTTACAGTGAAGCGACATTTAGATGGCACCGGACGCCAGACGGGTGCACTCCCTGCCCTGCAGAAGCACCACTGTCCGAAGGCCTTGTCACCCCATTACTCTAACAGACAAGAGTAAAAAGACTAAAGTTCGGGGCAGACTTAGAGCTGCTGCTTTTTCTTGTTTTCTTGTTAAAGGACGGCAGCGTGATGCTGCTCAGCCTCCGGAACTGAAACGCATTTGGCAACGTGGGAATCTGTTCCATTAAACAGCTCTAAACAATCATTAGTCTTGCAGCAAAGTATTTCAGCTTCTTGTGAAGCTCGCAGGCATCCATCCCCCCACCCACCTGCAAATGCAGCAGCCTTTTAGACATGCAAATGTAATGTAATTTTTTCTTAAAGTTACTTGAGAATATTTCAGACCTTTTAACTTAAAAAAAAAAAAAAAAAGAAGAAGAAGAAACCCACTGGTAAGCGCTGTGCGAGATGCGTTTTTATTTCTCCGTCACGTTACCTTATACTTTCTCATCGTCCCCAGGTCGTGAGCGGCATCCTGCGACCCTGCAGACAAAGCCAGCCGGTTGCCGCGCTAAACCACCTGCCCGGCAGGCGGCACCGCGCCCTCCCGCCGCTCCGGGAAGCTCCGGGACCCCTTGCCCCCAGCAAGCGGATGAACCGCCGCCTTTTGGGCAGCAGCGACCACGCCGGCGGACCACCCCCCACACGCCCGCCGCCCGCCTCCGGCGCCCGCGAGACGGGACAAGGCGCGCAGCCGCCGCCACCGCCGGGGCCTCCCGCCACCGCCGGGGCCTCCAGCCGGCCCCGGCCCCACTCACCCAGCAGCAACCAGGGCTTCACGACGCCGACCTGGAGGTCGGCGCTGAGATCCTGCACGTAGCCGCTACAGCCGCCGGGCGCCGCCGCCGCCTCCTCCTCCTCCTCCACCTGCAGGCAGGCGCCGCGCCACGTCTCGATGATCCTCCGGCCGGTCAGCGTCGTTACGCGGGTGCGCTGCTTCCGCAGGTTGGCCCTGGAGAAGCTGCGGATCTCCTGGGTGAGGGAGTGCATGGCCCGGACACCCACCGCCGCTCGCCCCGCGACTCACGGCCCGATCGCCCACCGACCGGCCGGTCGGCCC
>VZSZ01005761.1:393140-408892 GCA_013398815.1 Ibidorhyncha struthersii
CCCGCGATTGGTCGAGCGCGGACGGCCCCCATTGGCTGCCGGCCCCCATTGGCTGCCGGCCCCTCGGGGGCGGTGCCTGGGCGCGCAGTCGCGGGGGCGCGCGGTGTGGGGCCGCTGTGAGGTGATGGGGACGGCCGCGGCGCGGCCTCCTCTCGCCCGGTTTCGCTGTGGGACGGTGGGCTCGGGATGGCCGGCACCGTGGCCAGGCACCGTGGCCTTCCCCCTAGCCGCTGCGTCGAGCCCTCGGAAGGGCAGGTGTGGGAAATAAACTCTATGCGAGGTGTTTCAGCTCGGCCCAGGGAGCCGAGAGCGGCTGTTGTGTGGTGGGGTCAGTCAGAGGAGGGTTTGGGGTCAGTCACAGGAGGTGTGCCGATGCTTTTTCTTTAGTGCTTATAGGAGTGCGAGAAAGCTTTGGGTTGGCCTAAAACTGTGGGAGTTTATTTATTTTTTTCTGTTATTATTTCTGGGGGTTTTGTCTGCCTGTGAGGAATGCAGCGAGCGTAGTTAAAGCTGCCTTTCAACTGAAAATGCCCATTTTTGAAGTAAGTGCTGCTGTTTTGAAAAACAAACCATGCAGCAATGCGTGTCTGACTGGGGCTGGCTTCATGGGAAGCACAAGGAAATACTGTAAGCAGTTAAATGGAAAATATTAGAGTTATATACTTTTTTTCCCCCCCTGGAGTCATTGTGCTAGTGACCAAAAGCTAAACAAAATTAGCTGCTTCTGTTTACCAAAGAGGCAAAATAGGAAGAAAACGGAGGCAGGGTGAGGGTGGTTTTCCTTTATTTGCAAGCCACTTAATGCCCATGTTTTCTCAATAAAGTACTATTTGTAGTGTTACACAGCTGGTACGTAACTATGTGAAACTTTTGTTTGTGAAGTTAAATGGTACTACTGTTAAATTATGCCAGAAATACGTTTCAGGTTTTTAACGATCCTTCGTGCAGCTTTGTAGAATAAGTGTGTGTACTTTCCCTCTGATGTTATAATATTCCTCAAACCTATGCTGGCAGGATATGATGACTCTGAAAAGATCCTTCTGATAGTTGCCTAGAATGCAGTACAGAACAAAGTCAACTTAGTTGCATGTAAAGAGGTCTACAAATGCTGTGTCAATTCAAGAAGCAGAGAACGGTGTTAGGAACTGCAAGAGCGTTAGTTATTTCTAGGAATGCCAGAGGCAATCTTCTGACAGGAATTAGACATAAAATCAAGTTAATCTGAAAAAGGCAGAATACCTCACGCACTGTCTGGAAAAGCAAGAGTCTAAACCAAGAGATAAAAATCAAGGAAGATGCTTAGGACAGGGAGAGGAACAGAACAGAGATCTGGGCTGGATCAGACATCAAGGTAACAAAGGTGCCAAAAAGAAGGTTCCAGGACAAAACATAATTCTCAGCAATCAGTTTCTGCAAGAAAAAATAAATTTTAAATACAAGTAGGAGGTTTTTGTAACATTGCATGGTAGATGTGCATTCAGTAGCCTCCCTGAAAGTCGACCGTGGTTCATAGCAGTTAACTTAAAACAATAATGATGTAGAAGTTGATTTATTCATTTTTGTTAAGGTCTACTCAATAATTTTGATGCAACTGATTAGAAGAAAGCAACGGAGAGCTTTAGGTCTGTGGGTTAAGCCAGCAATTGCATAGTATTTCATGGCTGTTTCTCAAGCTGCATTGGCTTGCTGCAGCTGCCCCTGTGGAAGACCAAGAACAGTAGGGTATCTTGCAAGAGTGCGCAAAGCCTCATGCATCAGGAAGTTGGCAAGGCCTGAGCAAAATTTGCTTGCAGTCCAGACCCAGAAGGCTGCTGTTAGAGCAGCAAGGCTGTAGGATGTGCTTTGTAACCAACTTCTGCCCTGTACCACGACAAGGGGGCATGCTGTGTTAAGTGTTTGCAAGACTAAGCTGCGATAGATCTGTAAGATGCTTACATTAAACTTAATAATACAACTACATGTTACTTGTTAACCTCTGAGGAAGAGTCTGCAATATGTGTGGACACAGAAAAGCAGCTGATTCCAAAGTAATCGATTCATTTTCTGCTAGGAATGTTTATCACTGTTATAACTACTTTAAACACCAGGGGTCACTAATGGACATAAAATCTGTACTATTGTTATCTCTCAGAAATCCAAATATTCTGCAGATGTTAATATGCAGAATTAGCAAATTATTATTTAATTAGTGTGGCTGTATCATAAGCCTTAGATCTAGCCTGAATATTCATAGGCACTATTTTTTGTGATGCAGGCATTTACATGCTGCTGTCAAATTGTTCATACTTTCCATTACAAGATAGAAGGTAATAGAATCATAGAATGGTTTAGGTTGGAAGGGACCTTGAAGATCATCGAGTTCCAACCCCGCTGCCATAGGCAGGGACACCTCCCACTAGACCAGGTTGCTCAAAGGCTTATCCAGCGTGGTCTTGAACACCTCCGGGGATGGGGCCTCAACAACTTCTCTGGGCAACAATAATAATAATAATGACATTAGAGATTACAATTGGGATCTCAGTTCACAGATTCACACTTCCTCTTGCACACTTTGCTGAGGGTAGATGACTTCTCTAAAGATCTGGCAGGAGCTGGATGCTGTCTCCACTTCATTGGCATTTATGGTATTGCTGGATCTTCAGGTTTTAGTAAGCTACCTACCAACGCAAATGCAGTATAGCTTTAAGTAATTTTTAAGTTCATGGTTGTTTTGTTTTTCTGTCAAGAAATTCAGCAGAACCTGTTCTAGTGGGTATAAACTAAGAAATGTGTAACATAGACACTAATTATTACAGAAAGCAGCTTGTACGCATTCAGAAAGCTCATATGATGATACATCATCTCTCTGTTGTATTTGTTTCCTTCCACTATTCATTTTGGTCTAGGTACTGCCTGTACTTATCAATGCAAAAGAGCTAGCTTCTGTCAAAGAAATGATAACCAGACATTCCAGAGAGCTGAGAAACCAGCCTTGCACTCTGAAGAATGCATATGTTAGAGGCTTGAACTTGATTGTAAAATGCACCAAAAACTGAGAGTCAATTGCTTGTCAGTAATTTAACTGAAGCTGAGAATCAGACCCTAATTAGTACACTAACTGCATCACATTTCAAACTGCAATAACCAGATGACTTTGAGGAGTGAGAGGAATGGGGCAAAAATTGAAATATTGTCATCTAATATCTAACCAATAATACAAGCCTCTGCTGCAGACTGTACATTCGTTAGTTGAAAATAACCGAGAAGTTGAAAATAACCGTGCACCAGTTGGTCACAGGATGACTATGAATCATGAATGTAGTGTGGTAATGAGAAAGGCAAGTGTGACCGTAGAATGCATCAGGAGGTATTTGAAATAGGGAGAGGGAAATAATAATGGTGGTGGATAAAGTTCTAATAAAGCCTTTTCTGAAGTGCGTGGTGCTATTTGGGGATGACTGTATTCACGAAAGATGATCTCATACTTGAAACAAGTGCAAAGAATAACTTAAAGCTTAAATTGCACTATGTATGTTAGACTCTCATCAAAGCACTCCCTGGTACTTGGACCCCTTGGGACTGGCAGCTCCTGTCCATGCTGACTTGAGCGGGAGTAGCTCCCTGGCATAGTAACTGTTTCACCACCATTTATGCCGATGCACATATAAGCACTTGTAGCAATGACTTGCCTGATGTGCTGCGGAATGGTGTGCCCCACACAGGGTGGAGCCCCTTACCTGATGCAGAGTCTCGGTTTCAGCTTCGCAAAGTTGTCAAGACATGATGCCTACGCTTGCTGTCTGTCTTATTTCTGAAGAAGGAAGCAGTTTGGAAGCACAAGCTCAGGATCATTCACACTCTAAGCAACAGGGCAAGAGGGTACACAGAGGAGGGCTGCAGTGTGACATGCTAGAGAGAAAAAAAAAAAAATCACATTTCCCTTCAGAGGCATTTGCTTTGGCACATGTCTGTGCTCCATGCCGTTTCCTTCATGTAGAGAGGTCTTGGCTGAGAGACAACCACTCATTTGTTCTCATCCATTTGTTTTCTGTCCTTTAGACTTGTCTACATGTGGTAGGCATGGAAAGAATGTTCTGGAAGAAAACTAGGGTCCCAGCAAAGTGAGAGCGAGGTTGATGGACAATGGGTTGTCCACTTTTCCAGCCTGGTTGTGTGCCTTTGTCCCATATCCTGAATAAGGATGCAGATACTACCTCTTTTGTCCTGGTATCCAGTAACATGCCCGGAAAATCTATCTTAAGTGGGATCTGGACTGGAAAGTGAAACATATGACCTTAAGAAGCTACTTAAAAGTTTAGACAAAATCTTGAAGTGTCATTTTATGGGGAAGAATGAATTTGTAGCAAGGCCTCTTCTGGAACTGAATATCGTGAGGAGGGAAAAGTCTGCAAGGATTCTCAGTTTTGTATACTGAGATCACTACATCACTGAGCTGGGCCATATAGGCTTAAGAAACTGTATGTTTGCCAATTATTGTAGGTTGTTTTTTTTTTTCTTCTAGGATGGCAGGAAGAAGGGGTGAAGGCAGGGACAGACTGTTAAGTATATGGCATTTTAAAAGTGTTGCCATAGTAGTTGGTCCAAATGGGGAAAGTTATGGGAAGCAGGACCACACTGAAGGCTGCATACAGAAAGTTATCAAAACAAAAAATTGACAGGACATTCCTGGACATATCACTGCAGTTACACGTACTGCAACCTGGTTGTTAGTGAGCCAGGCTTCAGTGTCCAATTGTTTCTGGATTTCTGGCTCTGCCAGTTTGTAACGTTAGAAGCACTAGGCCCTATTGGCTAAACAACAGGCAGTTACTTGTGTGTGGGAACAGGGTGAGGCCAGAGGTGGTGGCAGTCGTCTTGAGACTTTTTGTGTGCTTTTGTTCTGCATAATCATGGTGCTCATTTACTGCTGTAGAGGGTTTCCCATGGTAGGGGCTACTATATATCCTAAGCATGCATTTACATAGCCTCTCTTCCTGTACCCCTTTAACATACAAATCAAAACATCCATTAAAGCTATGCTTCTAATGTATGCTACATCATTCTTGACCAGCTTTACTTATGTAGTGTTTCTTCAGGTGAGAGCGGAGAATGCATCTTGATCAAGCCTGGAAATAGAGCCAGGTCCTCAAGCCTTTGAATCTGTAGCCTGGGAGTCAGAATTGGTGATCTGACTCTGGCAACACGCATAGGAAAGCGCAGTCCACACTGCAAAAGACTGTGAACAATCAGAGGCCCAGCTGTTGCTCCTAATACCATTACTAAGTCTGTGGACCTCCTCCAAACACTACCTTCTACCTCTGGCCTGAAGGGTAGGCAGCTTCTCTTTATTTTATTTATTTATTTCAAGCAGCATTGTTTGCTGGTTCTTGTAAAGCTAGCCTGAACCAGTGGTGTTTCCACTGGCATATCTCTTCATATTGCTGCAGGGAAATTTCCCCAGAAGCAAAGCCATGCCTATAACCAAAGGCACAGCCCTACAAACACTTATCGGGGCATTCCTCTCTGCTCTCACCACACTTTGCAAGCAATCCATGCAAATGAGCAGGCTGATTCACTGATCTAAAGATGTATATTTTTATAGTGTGTCACAGATTATGCTGAATAATGAGCACTGAGGAATAGGGTAGAATGCAAAGCTGAAATGTTTAATAGCCACCGGGAGTATCCCTGGGGACCTGTTGGTTTGAGGAAGATCTGGCACAACCCATGTCTGTGTTACGTAAGCAGGATCTGAATTCCACTCCCAGTTGCGCTCAGTTTCCTCTTCTCCAGGAGCACTTTGACTTGCTTCAGTGCAATGATATGTGAACAAAGATATATAGAGAGATATATATTGTTCATGTGTTCATGAACCTTGCTGTAAAACCAGGTATGTCTGCTCAGTAGTAGAGACACAGGCAAAGTTAATCCGGGAAAGGAACAGTCTATCAAGAGACTACAAAAATGTGACCCGTTTTAGTAAAAATGTACACATACAAAACACCTTCCATTCAGGCTAGCTGCTCTGCAAAGGAGTGAATGTTAACTATACAGTTAGCACAGACCATCAGTCACCAAGGCAGTTACTCTCCACCATTTGTGTGTTATTTTATTTTAAGAATACCTTCACTTCAGAAAAAAACAATTTAAGAGAAGTTAGCTTTGCAGTAAGGCCTGAAAAGAACCTGTAAGGGTCAGGACCTTCAAAAAGAGCCAGCAAAATCTGAGCTTTTCAAGAGAAATGATGTTAACATAGGTGAGCTTCTGTAAAGTTTTCAAGTCCTTTGAAACACAAAGCATGGTTTTCTTTCTCCATTTGAGGGGGCAGGGGTGAAGTAAAAGGTAAAATTATTTTTTTTTCAATGGCTGACCGTTATGACTACCCATGATTTGTTTTTTATCAGAACACTCAAAAGAGCAATTTCCAGTCTGCACTTCAGCTTCTAGCAGCCTACTTGTGCCTAAATGCAATTAATCTGTCTCCTAACCTTCTTGTTTCTCTACAGGTTTATTTCAGTGGTCATTCAAAGACATAAGAGCTACTTTAGAACAAAAGTCCCCAAAAGTTTCTCTTGCAGCAAAGACCAAGCCGACAGCCTGAAAAGTTAAAATCAAAGACGGTAAAATCAAAGTTTGTTTTAGAGTTCTTGTAGCATCTTATAAGTAGTTTTTGCTTGTGTGTAGCTTCCACAGGCATAATAAAATATTAACTTTACAATTTGTACCAGGATGAATAGCAAGTTTTTCTAGCTTCACAGAGTTCAGGAAGGAAACCATTATAGCTTCTAGTCAGGAACATAAACCAAATGCAGTAGGAGAATTATTTTGTAGATTAGCTTAGTCAGACATGGAAGTAGGGCCTGTTCTTACTGTTTACCGTGAAGAGATGCCTTATATAAGTAGGGGTTAAGGTGAAATGTAATATGCATAAGCATAGCATCTTACTTCTTGAAAAAAATATAAATTGGAGAATACGGTTCCTCTGCATGCCCTTTTCTTGCCTTACCATATTGCTAATATTGCACTGTGCTTGCATGCTTGTGTGTGGGAAGAAGTTCCCTGCAGGCAAGGAAGGAAAATGAAGCTATCTGTGCCCTATCTCATTCTACGTCTATAGCTTGATCCATCCAGCCCAGAGCTTCTTAATAACTTCCGTCCCACTAACAAGGAGAGATCTGATTTTCCTTTCCCTCTCAAAATAAAAATATATTCAGGCAGGAGCTGGCCTATGTTTTATCTTCAAATTCCTATTTACAAGACACAATTAAGCTAAGTGAGCCTTTGCTACAGAATCCTAGAAGTTTGCATGGGTTCAGAAGGTGATGGACACATTCATAGAAGAGAAGTGTATCAACAGGTATTAAATGCACGACAGTGTCTCTGGCTCTGTGGGTCTGTCCCTGACCCACAAACTGTTAGAGTCTGGGAGTATATTCTGCAGAAGCAGCGGTATGTGCTTTGTCTGTTCTCGCACTCTTCCTTCACAATCCACTCCTCGGCCACGGGATAGAGACAGGATACTGAGCTGGATGGGCTTTTGGTCTGACCAAGTTCTTATGTTTTTATTTTCTTTCTGGTCAAGTGAATAATAAAAATGAGTAAGCTTGGCATTATAAAGTTTAAAAATTCCATAAAAACATTTTATATTTTAATTACATAAAATCCCTGACCTCAGAGGCTGTATCTGTGAACTATAAGAGGATACAAATTGCAGATGACAGAGCTACCATCATAACTAAGTTTGTAAAGTGATATTGCATGTGTCAGCAAAGAAAGCAATGCTGCTGGGATTTATTTTTGCTGTGAGGACTGAGATAGATGCATCTGTCAATATTTGGGGAATAGCTGGAAGTATGAAAACCAGGGCTTCAAAAACAAGAAGAAAGCTGATAACTTAAAGACATTTCTAGAAAAAGAGGTGACATCCTGGAATATACGCATACGCACACACACATTCAGAAAAAACTAATCCTTTTTGGTACACTGCAGAGTCAAAGAATGACCCGTATTGACCTAAACTGTCTCTTAGTGTTTAATAGTTTTCTTTTATTCTTCAATAAGCAGACAGACTGAAAGGTCAGGGTTTTTTAACTGTCTTCTCTTTGAGTATTTCAGTAAAGAGAAAGTACAAAATCATTTTGCTTCAACTCAAAAAGTTACTCCTAACTTTGTCTTATCTAATCATTAAAGTAGCCAAAAGCTTCCATTCTGTTTGCTTATTAAAATAATTGATTAATTATTTGATTATTTTTATATGGAATTCATTTCTACATGTAGACCGTAAATGAAGTTCAAGATGATGTAGTAATGTTTTCTCATCTACTTTAGAAAAAACATGTGATTCATTTAGACTTAGACTAATGGTAGAAAATTACAAATTTGGATGTCAATATGAATACATTTGATGTATTTAATTTACTACTTTGATAACATCTTAATTAGGAAGATTTCTTGCCTTTGGGACTATCTTGTCAAAGCAAGTCATGACCAGCATTTCCCTTTCTTCTTTTCCCTCCCTCCCATGTTTTAACCACACTTTCAAAATCACCAAAAGCTTACTGCATAACACTGCCCTTGAATGTGAAGATTTCTGTTCAAGTTTGATTGTCAGGACAAGTGGCTGTTTAGTATTTAGCGTACCAGTCAATGACTTTTTGTGAGCAGCACTGAGAGTTCTTGGCTTCACCTTAATTTTAAAACTTCACAATTTTTCATAAGATGGAATAGCTGTTTTCTGTCCAGCCCTAAACAATGAGCTTCAATAATTCAAGCGGATGAAATCTCTGATGCTACTTTGTTGATGGCATCCCTTGTTACTGGAACATAATTCAGCAAGTTGAATGAGAGACTATTTCTGACATGAGCGCTGCCTATGAAGGGAAAAGATTTTCCTAGATTAGAGATTATGATTTTTTGTGAGTAGCACATGCTGCATCATTGACAGTTTCATTATCAATGTCACAAAATATTGCAGGGAAAATAAAATCAAAACCCAACCCTGGAAGATATACATAACGAGTTATATCTATAAGCCAAACTTTTTTCAAACATGGTAAAAGGTATTTAGGGGAACATTCTTAAAAAATAAAAAACCCCCAACAACAAAAAACCTGAAAATATTATCACTGAAGATGAGATGTATGTGAAAAGCCCTAAATGCAGTAAAACTAACCTATCTAAGGAGATCCACTAGGAATAATTGGTATAGATCGTACAATTAATGGTTTTATCACCTTTTAGACAACCTTAAAATGGTGTTTGTATTATTTCACCTTCTGCTTTATAAATCCTAAAATTATTACTTAAATTGAAAACATATTTAAAAATACCCAAAACAGTAGTTGTTCAACTAATCTATACAAGCAAATTCTTTGATACCTAGTCCTCTACTTCAGTGAAGACAATCATGCAGTGTTTCCCCAGAGAACAGATCATTAGGAAATAGGTACATTTGAAGTACTTATGCTCCCTGTACTACAATTACCGTACCTGGTTTCCCCATAAGCAAATTTTTCTGCATCTTATTTCAAAGAGGTCAACAAACTAGGCTATTTGAATGGCGAATGTTAAGATGCAGAGTCATCCCATCTGTTTTTTGAAGTGATGTAAATTTGAAGTGATGACCACATATGATTTTTATAGTAGCAGTCTTAATAACCACTGAACTTTAGTTCTGAGCAACAACTATTTGAAGCGTGAGCAATCCTCAGTGTTCACAGCCTTATCCTGTCCTGCTACCCTTCTCCACACACAGGGATTCACACTGTATACTGGAGATAGACTTCTGTCGTATCTATCACAGTATTGTTTCCATTTCAGTTTTAAGTTATATATTTCTGTACTGTGTGAAACAACTGTTATGTTTTGTTGTGCCCTCAAATGATTCATATTTCTTTCTCAAATGGAGAAAACATTACAGATGGAAATGTGGAAGATAACTGTAGTAGTTTTTCAATTTTTTTTTCCCAGTTTCTTCATAGCTCATGGGTGTGACAATTTGGGTAATGCTTGTGTCAACCTTCTCCACTAGCTTGCTTTTCTCCACACATATTTTGTCTATAAAAATCTACAGTTGGACTGTTCTGTCATATGCAAACCTCAAACTTTTAAAGGGAACATTGTAGCTTGATTTTTTCTATAACCAGTATTCAGTAACCCTGCTGACTGGTAAATGTGATTCCTAGAAACAGTGGGGGAAAACTTTTCATTCTTTGGGTGTTCCTTGGCTAAAAGTTTCCTCCCCCTAAATTAAGACAGAGGGCTTCTTTCTCAGTCTTTGCTGGATAGACCGTAAAAACTATTGTATTTAAAGAGGTACGTGCTATTCCCCTGGATTCTCATGACAGAAAGGAAGTGAGGAGACCAAGAAACCTCTGATATGTTATTTTTCTATATTTATAAGCGTAGCCACACATTAGTCCCTGGTGCTGCCCATTTATCTAGGACAGAAGTGTAACAGGCTAAAGAAAGTAGGTCAGAGCACGTGAGCTTGTATGTGCCTGCCAAAGAAGGCCGTGCAGGTAGATGAAGATACTGAAAAATGCAGGGCCAACAGAAGCCCCACAATTTTTCTGTGTACAGGACCACCTTGGTGGTAGCTAGCATCTGGATTCCAGCATCAACGCACAACTTTCTGACCACATCCCCCAGTTTCAAAGAAGACAGAGTTCATTCTTTGCAAACCGATCGCACGTGATTTATTCTGGTCAGTTAGCATAGGCTAACTCATCTTTATGATAAAGATTTGCAAGGCCATTAGGCATTCTGTCTCTATTTAGTGGCCTCACAGACATCTCAGAGATCGCTGTTGTTTTTTCTTGACTCTTCAGCCTGTAAGGAAATTGCAAATAAAATGCCCTTTCTAATCTAGGTGGACTCCTAATCCAGCGCCCTTTCTGATTTCAGTATTTACCAGGATGTTTTAAAAGCTGGTGATGTTACCCCTGCCTAGAAACCTAACTGAAGATCTACACCCATATCAATTCAAGACCTTAATTTAGCTGGGTGACTCGTTCTGACAGCCGTCCTAAGCTTTGTTTGATAGCCAGCGAGAAAGCTCTTTAATCCATTTGCTCAATGGTTTCTGCAAGAATTACCTGTAATCCTAACTCTGAAACTACACAGTTGGATCTAACCTACCATCTCGATCCCACCTCTGTTCTAAAAGTAATCAGTGCTTCAGGCTGAAACAAGCCAAATCTTAGGCCACCAGTACTTTCTAAGCTCATTCTGTTTAGCCATGCTGATAGTTCACACGTAACCAATTTTCCTCCTGCTGTCTCAAACTTCCATAGCCACCAGACTGACATTTGATTTGCCAATTAAGCATTACTGGTTAGTCACGGACTTGGGACACAGTGAGAAAGCTAGCTCTCAGATGCTGATAACAACCTGCTTCTCTACTGATTAATCATAGAATCAGAGATTAAGACTCATTCGCATAGTATAGGACTAGAAGTTCTGGAGCAGGCTCATCATACTTGTCCTTCCAGTATGAGCAGAAGTGCTCATGCATTCTCAAACTGGCAGGTTTCTGCAGCGCATGAGAGAACAGCTGCTATAGTATTCATCAACTGTTTCAAACCGGCTTTGCACATCTCTTTCATGTCCTCCCTATCCAATGTTCATGTTCTTTTCTTGAAAGTTCAAAGGCCTCGTATCTCTGAGCAGCTGACATATGTCACATACAACCTTGGCTGGAAGGTCTTAGACATGCACAAAATTGAACAGGGAGCTGGCACACATATCAGCTTGCATATTAATGGAAGAATAGATTAAAATAATGCCCAAATACCTTTAAAAAGAGGAAAAAAAGAGAGCTTGAGAAATTGCAGACATGTTGGTTTCATGACAGATTAAATAATGGATTCATCAAGAAAATTATAGATTAAAATATAATGAATCTGTCATCTTGGTTTGGTGAGGATGATGGGTCTTCTGAACCTGTTGCTCCTTCAGATAAGATTAGAAGTCTGTCTGATTGAGGCAACTGTGTTTGTTCAATGCTATTTATTATTTTTATAGGTGATCTAAACAATGGCATAGTCTTTGTATGGTAAAGTTTTCAGCTCGTGTGCCTTTACATGCAAGTTTAATGATGTAATAAATATTTACGTATTATCAATAAATACTGTGGCATGACCCAAATAATTGCGATTATGGTGATGACCATTTAAAAAATCTGGTCAGTTCAAATAACAATTTGGCTTTGTGTTTTGAATTGTTTCTAGCTGAAAAGGGAACATTGAACAAAACGAGCCTGTAAAAATTTCTTCTCAGGTTCTGTTGGCCAAATGGGCAGAAGTCACACAGTGGACCATGCTCATGGTGAGTGTAGCTCCTGATGGCTACCATTTCACTGGAACTCCTGGTCACAGAGTTTTGAATAGTCCCCAAGTCAGAAGATGTTAAACCAAGGAAAAAAATGCAGACAGGAAAGGAAATACATATATATAGAAATACTTATACAGGAATATAAGTTAGAAGTGTAGCAAAGACCTAGGTGGCAATACAGTCTACTTTGCAGTAGCAAATTGTCCATTACATGTTTTAAAGTAGTAATGCTAGAAAAGTATACATACTGTTTACGTGCTTCAGTGAACGCAGGTGGAGTTGATATATATGGAGCTACTTGGTGATTATTCTTTTGAAGCTTCAAACAACATTTTCATTACTGTCTGAAAGCTCCATAATGAATAGCACAATTAAACCCTGAACTGAACAGAAAGGTGACTTTAAAAGGACCAGAGCTGAGCAAAAGCCAAATCTAAAGTGCTGTTTGAAACTTGCCCTAAACTCGTACTTTTGGAATATAGAAAGCTGTTTAAATGTTAATCATTAATAAAACATCAAGCAAACAGTAGTTTTGTGTTTTAAAAATAATTGTTAGCCTTATTCTCCCCTTCGTTTAATTTTGCCACACCTGTAAGAGCTATGCTATTACTGACAAAGCTTGTATTTCCACTTTATTGTTATGCTTGCTGCTAGACTGGTGAACCCAGATTGTACAATGCAGACTTTTTTATAATCTAATATGCAATAAATCTTCCTGCCGAGAGCCTATACATATTCCTGCAGTTTCTGCATAAAGTTGCAGAAAAAGTAGAATGACAACATGAGCTTTACCCTGCCGCCATTAAAAGCGATGATAAAACTGTTGACTGCTTAAGTACACGTATTCACATTAACCACATTTGATCTCAGTGACATCTGCTTACTGTTATTGTGATCTCTCCATTCACGAATAGCAAAGGTTTCCAAGTGTTTTTGATGTGGTTTCTACAAAACCTAACTTTTCAGCTATACCGTATCTTCCCTAGATGTGCCTATTTTCTCTTTCTAATAAGCAGTATTTAAAAGCAAGAGGGAAAAATGCATGCTTTGTAGTTCCAAACTTGACACCAGTCCTGACACCCAGATTAGCAAGATGCTGCCAAGTATGTGATCAGCAGCATCTTGTGTCTGCGTGGGCAGTAACATCATCTGTCCCTGAGTTTTGAACTCGCCTTTCATGTCTTACTCCGAGTTGAGGTACAGTATACCTTTGCTGAAAAAAGACTCATTTTGCAGAGGGTGGCAAGGGACACTCTGTACTTAAAAACATCTGGTCTGCTTTGTCAGGCTCTACTTAAAGAGGCGATTATTTTCCATTTTAATGTATCTGCTTGCATGTGAGAAGAATATTGTTAAAAGTCTGTGACTAACCGTGTTACAGTGATAATTCCGATAACAATCTATTTAGTATTAGGGCTGCGTGGCTGCACAGTAGTAAAAATTCCTTGTATCAAATTTTTGTTTATTGATATTGATCCTTTCCCTATTCTGATATTCAGTATGTTTTCAAGAAATGCAGCTAACTCAGCACCGTTTGCATTAAAAAATATATATCAACCAGCGGTGCTCCTTATAATAGGATCTTGTAAACAGCCTCACAAATGGTGTGAGAATTTAAAAAGAGGATACTTTGCCATTACTACAAAGGAGAGAGTCGGTCATTTTCCGACTGGAAATTCTGTGCTTCAGCCTGTTATCTGTGCAGTGTGGAGAGCGACTGTGATTGCTCTCACACTGAAATCTACATTAGTAGTTACAGAGAGCTTGAAAGTTCTCCAGTGAGCTCTATAAATGCAAACTTTGTCAAAACCCAAGTGACTTTGGTTCCATGGTAATCCACAGGTTTTTTCTGCTAATTCCAGAGGAAGAAAGATGGGGATATTAGATCACAGATGATTCAATATGACGCACAAAACAGCCCAACGAACTGTCACAATGTTGGTATCATTCCACTTGCTTGGCTATATATAAATTACAAATCCGGTGATTGTTAACATTTGAAGCTTTCAGAAGACTCAATATAGCTGAAGAACAGTTGAATATGGAATTAAAAATTGGATGCTGTTTTAGCTGTAGATGAGAAACAAAAAAATTGCTCTCAGCAATAGTATTTGTTCTTATTTTGCAGTGCAACTACATGGGAAACATCTTTATTGCAACTAGAAATATTATATTTGATATTTTTAAAAAATTAAGTAATAATATAAGGAAGTTGCTTTGTGTAAAAATATTACTATAGATATTATCCATTAAATACTGTGAAATTACATAGCATTTTATGCTTTACAAATTTAAACACCAATTTGAACGTCTCTGAGGTTTGCCATAGACTCCAGTAGTGAAAGGTCAGGTCTAGCCTAATTAATCATTACAACATTGTTGCTAGGTATTCCCGACTCTTGGACACAAAGCTGAGGCAGAAAATCATCTGATAAAGGCCAAAGAATGAGTCAATAGCAGACTTAAGATTGGAACTCTACGTTCTCGCTTCCCGGTTTCATTCTGAATCATAAATTATCTTCTAACTGCTAAAGCGAAGAAGGAGGTCAGGAACAATTTAATTATGTTCAGGCTTCTCACATTCATTTCTGTGCTTTCTAAAATCTATTAGTTTAAAACCGCTAAAAGTCCGAGGTTGCCTGATTCTGATTTCTAATGCGAAAATGCAAACTGAAAATTAAATGGAAGTATTAAGATGCAAAAAAGGCACAGATGGCGGAGCCATTATAGAAAAAATGAGATTAGAAGGTTGATTCTTAAGCCTATCTCCCGTTGACTGGGAGTGGGAGCCTTCCATCCCAGCTGGTTGTACTGGCCGCTCGGCAGCGCAACCGGCTCCGTAAGAGTTTGCCGTGAGGGATGGCTCTCCTGGAAGACCCTCGTTGACATCCACGGCACGGAAACCTCACTGTTCCTTAAAAAATGCATGCTTTTGATTCCCGTGGCTTCAAGAGGGGGGGAAAAAAAAAAATAGTGGTGATGTGACTCATCTACTTGGGGAAATGGTGTTTCTCGGAATTTGCTGTGGAGCGATGGCTGAGTGGGACGGTGGGAGCCTGGTAGGCGCAGGGCGTCCCCGGGTTCCTCCTGCTGCCCCGATGCCATCGCAGCTGCCGTTCTGCGGTGCCGACAGAAGCGCCCTCAGAATAATGGGGTCACCGGCGATGATAACTGTGCCAATATACACTGCGCGGTGCTTTCCTGAGCTTCACCTCTTGGTTTCAGTCGACTGAGTGAAAAAATCGGGTTTCGTTATAAACCTTGAAGAAAAAAAAAATGACTGTTCTTCGTGGTTGTGAGGCACACCCTGGGGTCCGACCTAAAACACAGCCTAAAGGGTCTGACGTGAGGAACAACACCCGAAGAAACCAGCCAGAAAAAGACCCACCGCCATATGTAAGCGCACCGAACGTTCGCGCCCCGCGGGCGGCGGCGGCGGC
>VZSZ01005761.1:409856-484167 GCA_013398815.1 Ibidorhyncha struthersii
GCTTAGCAGCTCCGGCGTGAGATGGAGCAGATGCGTGAAGCTGCCGTGGGGGCTGAGTGCTCCCCGCCCTCCCGGAATGAAATCCGTCGGTGTTTGCATAGGTGAGGTGGTTCGGCGGCGCAGGAAGCTGCGGGTCTGGGTGTTGAGGGAAATACCCAGATGGGTTACGCCTCCCTTTTAGTTAATTTCTCTTCTGGAGGAAATCGCTGCCCTTTCCCACATGGAAGAGCCTGGTTCATGGCCGTCCTCTGCTCTACGTGTCCTCACCAGCTTAATTTTCCTAACGTGCAGTACACCATCTGAATGTGTACGGCTGCTCAGTCTGCTTCCAGTCATGAGTATTAGGATTTTATTGCTTTGCCTTGAACACAGTTATTTCTGAGAGGTTTTTCTTACTTCAAAGAAGATGTCAGTTTTTACATTCAAGCAACGAGCATACCTTTGCAGGTTTAGCGGGTTAAACTTTCTGTGCCGTTCTGCGTGCTGGGTTCAGCTGGCCTGCGCTGCAGCAATAGCAGAAGGAGTTTGAGAGTTTTAGGTAGTTCCTTGATCGCTCTGACATGTGAACCCAAGTTTCTGTTGGGAGTGAGCCTGCTTAATGGATCTGAGCTAAAGGATGTGTTTTGCCAAGTTGTTTTGCTCATGTGGGGGACTTGTACTCCAAAAGTAGTAAAGGGTACTTGACTATACCAATTACAATGTTGATTTTAGTTAAGGTGGTATTTCCAGGAAAAAAAACCAAATGACTGCAGTATTCCAAAGTTAGCACTGATCCAAAGCAATGTCAGTAGTTGGTGTGCACTTCATTAAGTGTTTCTGCAGATCTCCACTGACATAAATAAAGCATTCTAACTTAATTATTGCAAATTCTTTTTCCATATAGAAGTGAGGTTCCTTTTAGTTCGCAGTTTTGTTTGTTGGAAAAATGATCCAACTTAATAATTGTAACAATATAATCACACTTCTAACGCAAACCAGAAATTCCCTATTTATGGGGAAAAGCATCAAAATGGGGAAGTAATTTCTGTGTATGCGCTTGTTATGCTTTGAGAGAAGTACTCCAGGTGAAAAACAAGCTAGGGGAATTTCGCCTGAGCATAGCCATGCTTTGTGGGGAGGAGGCAGGAATAACTAAACCTCATCTTGACAGTTGTGAGTGCAGACTCTGTTTTTGTTACCGGTGTTCTGGTTTGGGGACAAACTCAGTTTTTCAGGGTTTTAACTCAAGTTAAAACAGTCCAGTGCCTACAGACGCATTTCTGCCGGTGTGTTTAGGTGGCAGAGTCCTGAGCATGTTGCCCCATATGGTGGTAGCTTCTGCCATTACTCGTGTTAGTGAAGTGATGCAAGTGGATAGATTCTCGGTAGGGGAGTATCAGCACTAGAGGTGGCACCAGTTTTTCCTGCAAATGTCATGAACTGAGTCCAAAATTGCGTAGGTCTTAGCTACAGAGAGGGAGGAGGCACATCCAAGCGGCTCTTTTATTGGGTGATGTATAGTTTTGCAAATCTGGAGATGTCTCAGACACAACTCTGTGTATTCATATAGTAATTTGTGATTTAAAAATAATCGTTTTCTTAAGCTGTAGCGAGCACTGCTTGACAGTGATAACTAGCTAGCTGTGATGGTAAGCCCCAGAAGTCTCAGGACTGATGACTGTATTTTATTATGGATCTCTCTTCAGACCAGCTGCAGCATAGCTGGCTGCTTGGAGCACTTTATTTTTCTTTATTTCTTTTTTCCCCCTACTTTTTCCACCCTCTCTGAAAACAGTTGGTTCTAAAACTGCTGTTTAAGACTCTCATGGCTTCCTCCATTGAAGATGATATCGAAACTCAAGTTACTAGAGATAACCACACAATATGTGGTATTGCGGTTAAAGGAAATGGTTAAGACTTTTTTTAATAAGAGGAAGTGAGAGGTGAAGTGTGTGTAGCTGCCTTACAGATTGCTGTAAATGCTGTCTAGGAAGTAGAGATTTTAAAGGATTACGAATTTTCTCAACTGTTAGAAACAAAGCAGGACAATTTCACTTCCCAAGGAATTACAGGAGTTTTTAAAAGCAGCTAGAAACTTGATATTTATACTTCAACTTCTAATACAAATTTCAATTTTTATGTTGCTGGGCTCATAGCTGTTAAATGTTCGTTTCCTGTTTACTGACCTTCTGTGCTGTTGCTGTCTTCTGAAATAGTTTAAAGTTTGTTGGTTTTAAGGTAGAATAGCTGAATGTATGGGGTTTTGCCTTTGAGAGTGACACGGAAAATACAAAAAGTGGAGTTACTAAAGTAATAGTGGATGATGAGACAAAACTCACATTTGGTCTGTGTGGAGGTGGAATTTTTTGTTGCTGTTACTTTAAAGGATGACCCTTTACCTGCTGCTTTCAGCTGTCTTTTGTACTGGGACCAGTATTAGTGCTGAACTTGGAAATCTTACCATTGCAGTTTCTCTCCTGGTTTGTTCCTTCTGCTTTTAAAGAATTTATCCTCAATTATCCAGGCTAGCAATTTTATTATTGCTTCTCCATGTAACTCGTTTGTCATTACTTGCCTACCACGAAACCTCTGTAAGTCAAAGCAGGGTGTTTTTCATGCCATTCTGACTCAGGTGAAGCTTGAATTTTGTGGTTACCTTTCAGAGCAGACGAAGACTGTGTTGGTAAGCTTTGTGTAATGCTGCCAGTATTGGCAAGTAAGTGTTTTGTTCAAGAGTGGTGGCACAGAACTAATCTTGTTTTCTGTGGGCCTGTCCTTTGTTTGTTTGTAAAACCCTTGGATACTGGGAAGTATTTGCAGTAAGAGATTTCATCTTAAAATACCTGAAGTATAGATTTAGCCAGAGCAAATCAAGAGAGTGTGATTTTGATGAATGTTGAAACAGTGCTACTGTAAACAGAACTGCTAGTGATAAAAGCTAAGGTTTTGAATTATTTAGAGTATATGTTATTCAAACACGATGAGTCTGTTATTTAGCATTAATTGCTTTGCTAGCAATGTTCTGTTCTTCATGGTACAGGTTTTACGCTTGTGTGCGATTTTTTTTCTTAATGTCTTTAACAAAACTAATTCTTGTGACTTTCACAACTCTGATGATTACGTAGTATCTGAAAAATGAGAATCTTAAACCAGTTCTTAGATATGAACTGCATAACCAAACTGAAGTCACAGATAAGGAGCAGAATAAATATTTGCAGGTGCTTTAGCTGACTTTACTGTTCCAAACCAAAAATGTGGTCCCGATCCTATTGTGAGCACCACATAGTGTAGTAAGAAGCCAGGTTTAAAATCATTTAGCAGGTGATTAATTGCCAGTTAGTTCTTTAAAGAGGCAATAGTGGGAATATTGGATTTTTACCTGTCTTGAGGATGTTTTTTGTTAGCCATTTTAAAGACTGGGTACTTCTTGTTTTCCCTGTTTTCTCTTCTGCAGCAGTTGAAGTGCATGCTTTTTTTCAAAAGAGCAAGCAAAGACATATGCTGTGAGGGAAAGAGAAGGACTGCATCAAATCTCCTGTGGTAAGACGATGAGAAGCTGACCAGATCAGCCAAGGCTGAACAGAGGTCAAACCTTACTTCACCAGCCTCTTACACTGCTCCGGAGATTGGGGTGAAGAAAAAGATCCCAAAAGCTCTGAAACTGGACTGCAGAGGACTTGACAAACTCTCAGCATTGCAGGGGACAGTTATAAAAGCCAGTCGATAAAGTGTACTGTTCTGCTCAGGCACTAGAGCGGTTCTTCAGGAAAAAATAGGAGAGATCTTAGATGACTGGCAGAACATGGGGAAGTTTCCAGTCTGCAGAGCTCTGAAGTTTGGAAGGGTGTAGGATTAGATCACCCTTTTAACACCGAGCTCTGTGCTGGAGTGTGGAGCTTTGAGCTGAGAGCAAAAGCTCACAAATAATCTGGTTTTGAACTGTAAGTTTGGTATTGGAACGAACAGATAATGTCTTCAGGTCATCAGGAAGTGTCGTAGGGTGGGGCAGTATTGCTTTCAGTGCTTGATAGATGTCAGCAGTTCTTTAAAGGTGAAGATGCCAGTATATGTTGGTCTGTTTGTGGTCTTGGAGGAATAGCTCAGAATACTGTCCTGCTGATAAGAGGAGAAGGAAACCCCAAACAAACTTAGAGTCAGCGCTGGCAATAAAAATAAATAAAATTCCTTTGTTCAGGAAGCAAACAGACTGATGATACCATGTATTTTTTTTTTTAACTGAGAAAAGCAGTTAATTTTGTAAAGAAACGAGATTTTCTAATACAGTTTAAAAATATACCATGATATCTTCTAAAACAGAGAAAGCCAGATGGATTTATCATTTTTGTATCAAGTGTAGACACACAGAATTATCTTGCATTGTTTCTTTGCTTACAGAAATTAATTACCTGCTCCCCCAGTTCCTGTTCATTTGCTCTGCTGTGTGTTGACACAAAAACAAATCCAATTTTAGTTGCAAGAAATTTTTAAGATTGTATGCAGAGGAGATGCAGCTAAAAAGTCTTAACAGTTGACACTTTAGATTCAGAATTGACAAGCCATTCCCACTGCCTTGCTTTCTTTTATTAAGATGTTACTTTGTAAATTACATGTAGGGAAAGTTTTGTGTCAGTGAAACTTCTTTTTTTTTTTTTTCTTTGTGTTTCACCTGCCCCATATTTGATGAGTAGAACCAAGTGCTTAAACAGGTGCTACAAACCCAAGAGGACAATGTGACCGTATCAATGTACAGACAGTGTTAAACCAAGCGTATTTCTTTCATCGTCCAGGTGACAGGTCACTCTAGTATGGACAACTTAGTAGATACTTTACACGTTAACCTAAGCAAGGCTACTGACATTACTTCATCTGATTGTTCTCACGAACAATCTGAGGAAGTACAGTCTGGATGAAATTGTAATGATGAAAGCAGCTGAATAACCATATTAGGGAATGGGAATGAAGATCTCATTGTCGGACCACAGTTCAGCAGGGTGTGTCTTACTTCTGATTCCGGTCACTCTTTGCATTAGCAACCTAGATGATGACTACAGTGTGCTTATGAAATTTGTGGGTGATAGGAAACTGGAAGAAGCTACAGAAATAATGAAGAACTTAATTGGAGTTCAGTTTGAGCTTAACAAATTGTAGGTATGATCTAACAAACTTGGAGGTCGTTGAGCAAGTATGACTGTAGGGTATTTTGTGCTTAGGGAAATTTAAAATACAAAATAAACAGTAATGCGATAGCGAGTCTGCAGAAAATAGCCAGGAAAGGTTAGGGACATGCCAGGGCAAATGTGAGCCAACTAAGTTTTGCTGCAAAAAATCAGGGATGACATGAGGTTTATAAATGTTTGAGCAAGACAGTCTGAAGACAAAGGAAGTAATCCTTTTGTTTTACATGGCATGCACTGAGACTCATAAGAAATGTATCTGATTCAACACACTTTTCACGAAAGATGTGGACAAAATGGAGAAAGTCCAGAGCAGAATAATAAGAAAGGCCAGTGGTGCAGAAAATTTCACCTATTAAGAAAACGGGAGGATGTCTTTAAATAAGTGATAAAAATTTTTAAGTATTTAGGAACTGCTGTAGAGAGAAGGGGAGTAGTTTGTGCAATTCAGTGTGGCCACAGAGGTCAAGAACTGGTGGATTAAATTGTAGCGAGAAGAGTTCGGCTTACATCTTGGAACTTTCTAATGGAAAAGATCATCTATATTGGAAAAGACTGAGAATGTTTTTGAATGTAGCCTATTGGAGACCTGTAAGTAACGATTTGGCAGACATCTCCCAGGTGCAACAGAGTTGATCCTGCTTTGGAACAGGAAAGTAGGGTACGCAATTTCTCAAGGTCCTTTCTTGCCTTTCTTCTGTTTTCACATAAGTTTACATTTTAATGGGTTGGATCTCTTGAGTAGAGGTACACCAGGATTTAAAGTAAAGTATATACTTTGGAGTTGAAGGCACACCAAATAATGAGTAATGGTAGGGAAGATGTCTTGCTTAGCTCTAGGAAACATTAGACTGACTTTTAACACCTTTAATTGTCATTTTGAATTAATGTGAAATCTTTCAAACTTTTGAACCTTTGTGCATGAGAAGTGCGATGGCTGTTAAATTTATAATAATTTTGAGCCATATTTTGGGTACACCCAAGGCCTATAGAGACAGTCCAAAAATTAGTTAACGGGACTTTCTTCTGCTGCCAGATCCTGGTTGGATCATGGGACCAATACAGTTCTGGTTGAATCTGTTAGCACAGTTTATATATCAAAATACGAGTTTACCTTTGTACAAGTATCACTTATGTAACTGCAAACATCAGTAGTTTAGTTTACCTGGTACAAGAGTACCCCAGTACTACTGGTGTAGGACATTTTAATTTCAGCCATCAAAAGTATTAAACTATAATAATTTGTCCATGTGTGACCAACTAATTCTTGCATCTGCTTGCATAGCTATTGGAAGGGACAAAGCTTCACTCACAAAGCTTACCTAGGACCAGCCCGTTTAGGTTTTGTGGAAGCCTAAGTTTATTATTAAAATACAGCAAAGCAAATCATAGAATGGTTTGGGTTGGGAGGGACCTTAAAGGTCATCTAGTTCCGACACCTCTGCCATAGGCCGGGACACTTTCCTGTAGACCAGGTTGCTCAAAGCCCCATCCAGCCTGGCCTTGAGCACCCTTCCAGGGATGGGGCATCCACAGCTTCTCTGGGCAACCTGTTCCAGTGTCTCACCACCGTCAGCGTAAAGAATTTCTTCCTAATAGCTAATGTAAATCTACCCTTTCGCTTTGAAGCCATTGCTCCTTGTCCTATCGCTACAGTCCCTGATAAAGAGTCCCTCCCCATCTTTCCTGTAGGCCGCCTTTAAGTACTGGAAGGCTGCTGTAAGGTCTCCCCAGAGCCTTCTCTTCTCCAGGCTGAAAACCCTGACTCTCTCAGCCTGTCCTCATAGGAGAGGTGCTCCAGCCCTCTGATCACCTTAGTGGCCCTCCTCTGGACCTGCTCCAACAGGTCCATGTCCTTTTTGTGCTGAGGACTCCAGAGCTGGATGCAGTATTCCAGGTGGGGTCTCATGAGAGTTGTGGTAGGCTTCTTCAGAGATGTTAAGGCAAATGTGATATGAGCTGTTTCCTTACATATTCACCATTCAAAGCAGCTCTTTATTTATTATTCCTCTCTCTCTCTCCTTCTCAGTAGTTTTGCTTTTTCAGAGTTGGAGATTGTCAGTTGGTAATCTCGTTATTTTAAATGCATGACAGAAACAAAGCATAAATAGTATCTTTTGTCCTACAGAAATCTGGAGCTGATGATGAACCTGTCTCTTTTAATGTTTTTCTGCCATGTATTAGTTAGTATAATTTATAGGATGCATGGCCACAAACCAGGCATTGAAACTTACAGATACATTTTAGGGTGAAGTCTTTAATGCCAGCAGCTATTATAAGGGAAGAACAACAGTTTTACTGTGCATGCCTTTCTTGCATGTCAAGAGAATGTGCTATAGTAAACTGTAAATGCTATGTACAAGAGCTTTTCCCATTTTTTTAATATGAGAAATCTTAGTGTATTTCCATTTATTAATGAATGTTACTACCTCAAGGGATGGCATATTTTTTGCTGTCATTGAAACGCCATCAATTTGCTGGTTAAATTCACAGGGGTTTTTAGTGCAGATTCATTTGGAAATGGAACTTGAAGGTGAGGTCATTTGTTGACTAAGATTATTTCAGTATATGTTGTCACAGTCCAGTGGAACTGTGCTAAGCAATGTTTTATCTCAAGTCTGCAGTAACAGTAGATCAAGGTCTCTCAAAGTAATAAAAACATGTTAAATTGCTGCAAAATATGACTTGTTTTATGATCATCTTCTGATGTAGGAGGTTTGGGGGGATGAAAATAGGAAATGATTGATTTAAATGGCCCTGTTTCTCTTTTATTGGGAAACAGCCCTGCTAATCGTTTGGAATAGGTTGGGCTTAGCAACAAAAAGAAGGATATAAAAGGTATTTCTATAATACGGTGACATATTTAGGCTTTTTCTCATCATCCTATACAATATAACTCAAGTAATACTTCCCAGTGTTCTTACTTAAGGACATGTGGCAGGTGTATGTAAAAGGCACGAGTAAAGTTTAGGTGTTCTAAATGCAAGTTTGCACCCGGTATACCGTGCCGTGGCACTGGCTTGTGACAATGATTGTACCTGAACATAAACGTTCCTTTACTCATGCCATGTCAGCTGGATATGCGTAGTAATTTTGTTGCTGGATATTTTTTTGTCCTCCTCCAACATCCTCTGTCCTCAAGTAGGACGTAAAATGTTAGGCTTTGATTTTTGCAGTGGTAGCTGTAACTGTATTTGGGCAAAAGGTATCTTAATGTTGGTGTACTCTGGGCCAAAGGCAGTTGTACTGGATTCTGTGTTCTTCTTTAGAGGCTACTTATCTTAAATGTAGACCTCAAGCGAGTATTTGTTGTTGGATATTTTCTTGTTGGCTGCTTCTGAATGAGTACAACCTAGAAAGCTATTTTTCATTTTCAAAGTGAAAATAGTATAGAAGACCCTAATAGCATCAAGTGAAGAACAGAGTCTGAGTTTTATTAGAGTAGGTAGGAAAACTCTGCTTTTAATTCAAAACCTATGGCATAGTGAAGCATCTCTGAAGAAGACGTGTAGTCTGATCTGTCTTAACCTGAAGTCTAATGGCTTGTGCATATGATAGCAAAGATATATTCTGAATAATGAATCGCTTAGCTATAGAAACCATGTTGTTCTTGTTAGAGTTAGATGCATAGAATGAGATCAGGAAAATACATTCACTTATCATAGCAGGGTACCATTCTGAAGTGCTGTGGAAAGAAATGCTGTGTAACTTGATAGAAATCCAGTGTCCGAGTCCTTTTTAGTGTTGTTTTTTTTTTTAATTACTTAGATTAGTCTCTAATGGTAGCTTTGCATAATCTTTTTCAGCATAACTGCTTGACAGCTGTTTAGTAATGTACAAAGGAATTTAGAGATGACTGCTGGGAGATTCTTTCAGTATAGTATTTCGGGGCCGAAGCAGCTGGAATCCCGTAGCTTCAGAGCTGTATTCCATGAATGCTGCACTAGTAAGAACATTTTTAATTCTTGCATTTCTTTTTAATGCTCAAAAGCTGTACGCATTCTGCCGTTGTGGGTTTTTTTTAAGATAAGAAATGGAAAAAGGATGTTGCAGCCCTCTTAGGGGGAAGAAGTGATATCTGAGGTTGGTTGAGAAAGGGCTACTGCATTTGGCTAATTCTCAAATTCTGTTTGAATGCTGGAGAGCTGTATATGGCAAAGTGATCTTTGCTATGCCATGTTGTTCCTGCCTGTTCCTATCCCTACTGACAAGGGATTCTGTATTGACTAATACAACTATTAAAAGCAAAAGCTACCTTTCTTATCTATATTCTAAGACCATTGCCCTCAATGTCTTTGTTCTTTCTACAGTGCAAGATTGTGGTTTTGTGCCTTATCACACTTTCACACTTGTGCGAAAGTGCTGGGATTGGGGTTTGTGTTTTCATTCTCTTATACTTTCTAGAGTAAACTGTAGTGAGCTTGAGCTTCATAGGTCTGTTTGCCATTTTAGGAGAGGTTTAGCTTATGTAGACTGTTTTACATGTGATGCTGAATGCAGGTAACTATGGATGAATAGTGTATTGATGCAACAACAGTTAGTAATCAAATAATATCAATTCTTAGAAAGGCGCTGAGCTGCTGTGGAATATGGGAGAGGGAAGGAAAAGCCATCGACCCACTTGTTTGAGCTGTCTGTTGTCCTCTTTCTATTCAGTCCATGTAGGTAGGCTTGTACAGCTTTTTAGAAGGTGGAATTTTGAAATGTATGAAGGATATCTTTAACAGTTTGTATCTTGCAGCAATTTTCTTCCTTATCTATGGATCAATCTTGTGTAGTTTATTAGTGGGAATAATTACAGTTGTTTTAAGTGTGATGTTAGCAAACAAACAATGGGAAGGAGCAAAGCTCTCTATTGCATATTCGGATACATTGAGGGGATTCCCAGTTAGACTGAGGATAATACTCATCATCTCTGGGAACTGGGTTCCTGAAGCTACGTGAGGGATGTGTGTGTGTTTTCATACGTCTGTTTCTGTGTGAATGATCTGTGTGCAAGGGCTTGTAGAGAACATAATTTTTAGTTAATGGTTTGGAGAGCTGATTTATAGGAGGAAAAACATCTGTTGCTAGGAAAAATAAGGAGTGTATGTGGAAGTAATGTTTCAATTCAGACTGAAAATATTAGGAAGTAAATGGCGGCAGTTATCTCCTATGTAAGAGCAGCCATACTGGATTTTAACAGGCCACAAATATGTGTTGTCCATTAAGCTGTTTTCTTAGTTTGTAATCCTTCTTTTAGTAGAGAAAGTTTATACAATGTGTGACAAGGACAGAAAATTGAAATAATCTGACACAGGTTCTGACAAACCCGTGGCATCTAGTTAATTAAGACTTCGTAAATTTGAAGCGCCTTGCTTACTTTTTTGATGCCTATTTACAGTATAATTTTTGCTTTTGAAATTGTGTAAAGACTTTAAAGTGTGTACAGAATAGACCTTCTGTGGTGTTTGCTGCTGTGAAAATATCAAAGCAACTATTTAACATCTAATTGATAATGTGGATGTTGCTGAATTTATTTGCCTTATAAATTCCTCTTGGAGTGTTGTGACATTTTAATAAAATTTAGTATTTTTGTGGGATAATTAGCAAATGTGAGAGTTTTGGTATTAGAGTAGTATGTTAGCATACATCACGATGGTCATGTACTGCTGGTAGGAGTTTTAGAAACTTACAATAATGACTCTTTTGTTTTTTTTCTTGGCTACCGTTTCTTTTTCAGGTATGTAAAACTTCACTGAGTTTCTCTCCTTTTTTCCCCCTGTAGTTGCATGTGATATTTGTTAATTCCTTTTTTTTCTCTCCCTACCTGAACTTAGTTTGGAAATACTATTAGAAGTTACATGTTTCAGCATACAAGCAGCACTTTGCACAATAGTAAAATTCTAATAAGTACATGTAAAGTTGTTTGAGTATTAGAATAATCACAATCCAGTAGAAAGTATGCTGCCTAGAGTAACAGATGATCATAATGTTCTCTTGGATGTAGGTAACAGTGTATTAGTTCACTTAAATGTAACATATTTTAGAACTTAAAGAGTAATTTGTTTATATGTAATTTTTCTCTCTTTTTATTACACTGCTTTCCCAGCAAGGACAAGTTTGGAAGGTTTGCAAAGCTTTTCACCTTCCCTTTGCCCGCTTGCCCGCTTTCAGAATCGGTCTCATACTCCATGACTTCTGTCTCTACAGTCCACAACTCAGTCATAGAAATTAATGTGGAAAATTTTTTAAATGAGCTGTCGTTTGAGTCCACTATGTTGTGTAGAAACGCCTAGCATGTAATTTAGTTTTGCATGAGACACGAAACTCCTTTGCAAATCCCTATGAGGACTGTAAAACTAAATGAATATTTGAGAGAAAATACAATTTGAGCACAAATTTTGTCATGTAAGTAATGCTGCTTTTAGTATGTTTCTCCAAACTAAATGGTATAGCATGGCTCGCTAGTCAGAGTAGTTGAGAAGTAGTGTGCCTCACAGCATGCACTGTAGCTGGCAAAAATAGGTGTTTTGTCAGTTGTTTGTCCACAAAAGCTGTTCTGGTATGTCTACGTAAGTTATTTAAGAGACCTAGCACTTAGTTGTGACTTCTGTTGAAATCAAAATTTAATGAAGTTTCTTGATTGCTGCTTTTAAAGCACAGCCTATGCTACTGTAGGAGTAAAGAAAATGAGAAAACTTGAGTTCTTAATCTAAGGAAATAGGATACTTTAGGCAAGTACTGGTGTTTTTATTGTAGGATGGAAAACTGTCTTTCAGTTAGCAATTTAAAAAAAAATGAAATGCAGATTGGTGGTGGGGCTTTTAGTTTTGTTTCACAAAGGATAGTTTAATCATTTAATGTGCCCAGCACTGTCCTCCACAGATGATGAAATGATTGAATTTTCTAACAGTTTATTAACTCCAGATGCATACAACACTACCTCAAACCAGGAATAGCATTAAAAGGAAATCATTTTTTTTCTCCTTCTTTTAGGATTGAGTTTTTTCCCTCACTGCTGTTCTGCACTAACTGCTTTGATATTTCCATGCATCTTTTTCAGTAGAAGAGCATCTCTGTACTGTTTCCCATTGCATATTTCAGCTGTGACAGTCCCCGCACTTTGCCTTTCATTTTATCACCTGCTCACTAAAAACAAGCAAACAAAATAAGAATCTTTCTAGTTTGTCTTCAGATTTGCAACTATCTCTTAGCTTTAGATGGATGATTGTGGTTTTACTTCATTTTTTATTGTATTTTTTTATAGGCATGCGGTGACCCCAAAGCCAAACCATCCTATCTTATTGACAAAAACCTGGAATCTGCTGTCAAATTCATAGTCAGGAAGTTTCCAGCAGTAGAAACACGCAACAACAATGTAAGTAACCAAATGGCTGTATAAGTATTTTTCTTAATGCCCTTCAGCACTTGTTGCTCAAATCTGTGAGGTTTTGTGTGTTTTTATAAAGCATCTGCTGGTGACAGTTCCAGTTGAAATATAGTTGTTGATTCAAATGTCTGACAGGATACTTTAGAAAGAACTGTCTCCAAAAAGAGACTGTTATACTGTAATTCTGGATTGGTTTTGTTACGGTAGGTCACTCTACTGGTTTTCTTCTTGCCTACTCTCTTCTGTTCCATTTCAAATAATTGTCAAGGGAAAGTAATCATTGGAAAAAATCATGCCTGATAGTAGAAATTCTTGGTGACCAGACTGATTGCAGAAGATGAAAGTTGCATAACTTTGTGATGTGACCTGAACAGCAGATCAATAAAAGCCATCTGACTGCAAAGTGGGAAAATGTATTTGTACTTTACAGGTGCTCATACCTTACAGGTGTCATTGCTTATGTGGAGGAATAAAGAATGCTTTAGTACATAAGGAGAAACCTTGTAAAGTACAAAAGTATGGAAATATAATTGTTTCTTCTTCAGATGTAGTGAGTTCAGTTTCGGTAGGAAATTATTTTTCACCCTTCTGAGTGATTCGGTATTGCTGAATTTGACTTTGTTACCTTTTAGAGATAATTAAGATAATTAGATTACAGGTAGGTGGTTTGGCAGGTGATGTACACTTGTTTCCCTTGGCTTTCAAATTGAAACAGAGAAAGATTTTCGTTTTATCTTATATTTCTTTCCAAAGGTGGAAAGTGGAGGTAGGTGTTGGGTTTGCATGTTCCCTGCATGCAACTACTTGCATGTGTGCTTGAGAGGTTTAGGCTTGCTTTAAGCATTCAGGTTTCTGCAGAATGGTAGTGGTAATAGCAGTGGGAATAATTAGTTTCTTTTACAATGTCATCTAGAATTTCTATGTAATGTCTTCAGTAATACCAATGAAAAAAAACCCACAACTTTCCCTTATGGAGGAAACAATTTCAGTCAATGTGCTTTCTCACTTTAAAACTTGTACATGTTTTGTACTGTTTAATATTCCTCATCTTTGTATTGAATTTGATTGTGTTAGTAACAAATATGGCAAATTCTTTATCAAATTTATGTAAAAATAGTAAACCCTTTAAACTATGTTTGGTAAATGCTTTCATATTCTCTAAACTTCAGTGGCAGATCTACTGTTAAAAGATTATGTATCTAGAATGTGTTTAATGCAGTTGCATGTATGCTCTATATGTCTTCCAGTTGTTGACTGTGAATTTGGAGCTTAACTAATGATAGATACATAAGCTTTTGGTACTGTTAAGTTTATGAAAAGAGATCAAAGCTAAACTGATATATTTTGACAATCACAGTTTCTAAAATAGGACACGCTCGTAATGTTTTGTCGTCGCCTTGTGTTTATTTACCATGAGCCAGCCAGGCCTGTGTTTATGAAGCGCAGTTATCAAAAGCCTACCCTCCTTATGTATGAGCACAGTTTGAAGTGGGGTTTTTCAGTTCTAGCAGTAGGCAGCTGGGGTTTCTCTCCCTGTAGTCAGAGCTGAGGGCAGTTTGCTTGTCTTAGTTATTTACAGATGTTTTCCTGTAGAGTTCCTGTAAAGTGTTGTATCTCCCCTAGAAACCTTTACCTGTAACAGATACCTAATGAGACAAAAGCCACGTCATCTGCAGAGAAAGTTCTAGTTTGATGCAAGATAAGTTTTTGTTTGTTTGTAAACCTTAGCTTCAAAAAGGCATAAGTATTTAGCTCCTGGCCACGAAGATGTTCCCCTCCTTGCTTTTCCTTTGTTTCCCTCCTGCTGGCCAACAACCAGCTCAATATATATTAGGAGGGCACACCAGTGTGTTCCTTCAGTAGCAAAATGGGTGATCAGAGATTTAAAAGGGCAAAAGCTTATTGGAACAGGGACACATCAATTAATGAAATATTATGAAGGATTATTGCAGGGGAAATAGCTGACAAATCGTAACCTGTGCTTCTTCCTTGCAGTGAAAATTCCAGGAAATCCTTTCAGGGAGGCGTTTTGGATTTTGTATGTTCAACTGCAGCGGTTGCCGTAGCTTAGCATTTTGCATACAGTTAGTAATACCTATTGACATGTCAGTAGGTCCTGATGCTAAACAAACTTGCATTCAGTGAGAGAAGCAGTGGTGCCTGCTTTTTGGATTTTTTTTGACCTATTCTTTAGCTGCTAGTTTGTTTTTCTTGGGTGCCATTTTTCAGAGTGTTTTGTTTCTCAGGGGTGAACAACACATTTTATTGTTGAGTATGAGCAGTCACTGCTGTAATCAGACCTTGAAAAGCCCACATTTTTAGTTTTCTGAAACAAATGATTCTGTTATGTCTGCTACTGATAACTTTTACATCTTTATTCGCAAAAAACACAGCTCCTGGTTTTGTTCCTTCTTCAGTGTTTGACATGCTGATTCAGACTAGAGTGATGTCTGACAATTGCTGATTTTCAATATTGTAGCAAGAGTGAAAGTTTGAGCTGTTGGAACAAAAGTGAAATGCCTGATGAATCCTTGCTGACCAGGCTGAAAAATAAAATGGAGTAGTTAATCTTCCAAAGGATCGATTATAGGTAACTCTGGGTCTCATCAGTTCATAACTCACTCTTTCCCGTTGTCCTAGGGCAGTCCCTCTGATCTCTTACACTTGCCCTTTCTTCTCCAATCACCATCACGAGCCATGTAACCTTGAAAATGTGCAATTTGAAGACTAAGCTCTTAAAACAACTGTTAATGATGTTGGCCAGCACTGTAGTATTGCTTAGTAGTTTATGAAATACCTGCAAAGGAGGAAGTGTACGTAAACAAATAATTTGAAGGATTGACAAAGTGAGAAACAAACATTTTAGAGTTTCCTTTCAAATAAGGAAACTGTATAACAATAAGTAGTATCTGTCTTTGTTTGGGACACCTTGGTATTTGTATTTATTTTAAATTGACTAAAACTTTGCTTTGAAAAAGCCTTCTAAATTGGAGAAGCCTTTCAAAAAGATTAACAGCACCATCATTCTTGGTCAGACCAGTGATCTGATTGTGCCAATATTGACTTAGGGTAATGTGTATTTTTATTTTTTTTTTACTGAATTTCCTTAACTAGCTTCAGAAGATAAGTTCCAAAGTAAGGGATGCATAAGCAGCCTGATTTTTCTGAAGGTTTTTTAGACCTCATCCTCTAGTAAGGTGTACAGGCAAGGTTCTCACCGCAGAGAAATCGAAAGAGGCTATACCAAACTCAAAAAAAAAAAAAAAAAAGTATTATGACTTAAAAATTACTCTTTTCTCAGTCAATGCTAACATTTAATGCTGTTATAAAACCAGAACAAAATACTTCATGATGGGGAGCTGGAGGTGCAGGGAGAAAAGAGACGATTTTCGGTAGATTGTGGGTGGGGTCTGAAAAATGTGCTGCCTGCTCTGTGTCTTTGTGTGATGGAGCTAGCCTCCTTTCTGCTTTTTCTGCTTTCCAAAACACCACATATGGGAAGTAGTGAGAATATCTGCCTTCTTTCTTGACCATATGGTTTTCTTTTACCCAGACTCCTCAGCAACTTCCTTGTAGAAAAGCTTCCTATATTTCTTAAATGTCTACTGGAGAAGTTGAGGCTTAGTCATTGCTTCGTGGTAAGCAGACCAGTGAAACACTACTCAGAAGTTTGTAAGTGTATGGTTAGTGGGAGGAACATCCATTTTTTCCACATTTTTAGCTGTAATAATTTTCTGCTGTATTATGTCAGCAGGGACTGGAAATAAGATCATGTGAGAGCAGAGTACAAGTGGTGCGAGCATTTCCAGCCTGCCTGATTTAGGATCTGTAGATACAAATTAGTTCACTCTACATTTTATGTACTTTTTCTTTATGAGTGTGTTAGCTTTTTCCTATTAGATCCCAGTATTTATGTTTGGTCTGCTTACTGTGTCTTTCACAGTTTCACTTCATAGTGAGCTGGTTCCACAGCAGAGTAGCTGGATGTAGGAGAGGTGTCCTGGACACAGTGGGGCTGGACCCCTTTGGCCAAAGCTTATTAGAAGACATTAATGCATGCTTTATTAAATGCTTTCTTCTATAATGAAATTACTGAAATACGCACTTTATAACCAGTCTTCATTTTTAATTTGTGATAGGTGCTTCCAATAATTAGTCTTTTTCAAAACACTTAACTAAATACAAATAATCATTTGGTTTTTGAAGTGCTCCTTTCAGCCTCTGCAAGGGGTACAGTGCCAAAAGGAAAATATCATTTGTTTGTTTGCTTGTTTCTAATCAAGCTTTTAGTATTGTAATTTGCACAGTGCTAGTGAAGATAATTTAGAAATTCTCTTCTGAGGAAAAGTTGCGGTCTCAGCTCTGCTGCCCTCATGTATTGATAATTCTTTTTCTCTAAAAAACTTTTGACAAAATGATACAGTAATTAACACCTGTGGCAGCTGATTTCTTAAGATTAACTTAAGCATAGTAACTTAAATCCCCAGATTCAGTAAACTTAAATATTTTTCCCCAGCTTTCGGGAGTTCTGGATCTCTTGTCTGGGATACTTGATTTTTCAGACATCTTATCAGTTACTTAAGCAATAAAAACTCAATTACCTATATTCCACCACAAAACTAACTGGGTTCCTGGCCATGAAGACTAAAATCTTTGCCAGATGAGAGGATGTCGTGCTTTCCTTGCCTGTTCAGCTCTGCTTACTACTGCTCAAGGAACTTACAGTGCTAAAGGGACTGCAAATGAGATTGATTTTCCAAAACTCACCGGGGCAGTAGTTTAGTTTACAGGAGATCCCCCTGCACGGGTAAAGCCAGCTGATGAGTAATTAGTCTCTGTTCAGCTTTGTACAAGCAGTTGAAATTTCTTATGCTTGAGAATAGGATGTACTAAGTTCATTTCAGAAGGAACTGCAAAATATCTGCAACAAATAGATTTTTATCTACATTTTTACTGAAAGTCATTCAGAATAGAAATTTCTCTGCTAATGCCTTGCTGTGATACAACCATACCTACTGTTCTGATTTTGTGTGCAGTAGCATGTCTGATGTCCTCAGTTGCTGCCTGCATAAGACGGACTTTGCAGCTTAAAATGACTTATGCTATAATATAATCAGAGAGTAGTATGTAAAATTTTTCAGCCTAACAGTCATTTGAAAGTGAACACTTTCATAGTGATTCCAAAAGCCAATGTGAAATCTTGAAATCTCTTTAAAATGTTTCACCAAACAGGACTGTCATAATGTAAGTTATCTTTTTTCAAACTCATAAGCGCTGTCAGCAGTAATGTTTATATTCATGGCTTAACCCTTGATTGTGCATGAATGAGATGGAGTACCACTCAAAAACAATTTATTTTTTATCATTATTTGTAATAAATTATTGTAGTACACTGATCTAAGTCAAACCAATCCATATGAGTCACTTGCCAAGATAAAGCAAACTAGTCACGTTCACACTCTTGTTGCTTAATAGTGTATGCAATACCTGCAAAGCAGTGAACGTTTATAGTACATAACCTGTTTTCTTCATCCATTAAACTGAAGTCCTCTTTTGAGTTGATGATTGACAACTTGGCCATTAAAAAGCAAAGAAACCAAAAAACCTTATTAATCCCTATACAGTATTTAGTTAAGCAGTGTTACTGAGATGGCATTCCAAAATGAGTTTTCATGCACTTTAATAGTTCTTTCATGATTTCATGACATAAATGTAACTATGCAGGCAGCTAGATACACATGTCCAAAACATTTTTATCTATATAATAGCACAGAGGAGATTTTTATTTTGGAAATAGTTGCCTCAGAGATGTCGAGACCTGTTGCCAGAGCTTGTATGATACAATAATATGTAATGAGCCTAATGTAGGAATTGCAGTATGAATTTATGTGAAAGAAAGTGAGAGAATGGGGAAACTGTTCCTTATGACTGACAGACAGGTAGATCTGCCATTATTAGTACTATCATCAGCCCTGGGGACAGTAACAGTTGTGGAGTGTCATGGGTGGCCATTCCCTTTTAAAAAGAGTTAAATTAGTGCTAGAAACTTGAAAACAAACCAAAAATAGATTTTGCAGTAGGAACATTAGTAAACACGTTAAATATTCTATTGCATCTTTTTATATGCAGCATGTCACTACAGCAGCTGCTTTTAATTTGAAATAACAAAGCCAAGGACACATCCATCATTCTACAGTTAGTTTACAGAATTTAAAACACATTTTCTTAATTTAATTAGATCCTTCTCTCTCTCCCCACCATTCTTGTAGACACCGAACTTTGTTCACATGAGTTGAATTTTAAAAATCTTCTTCTAAAGACTCTACAGGTGGCAAGCATAGTGAGTATAATAAATGGCATTATGAATGCTGACAGCGATTACTTACCCCTATCCCAAGAATTTTAACACTTAGAATTTGTAATACTGGGGGCTTATGTTCCAGCTAGTAAGATTAAGTTGATGGTGTTTTCTCTGAGAACATTGTAATACCTGCGGTGTCAGTTTGTAGAAAACAAATATAAGTGTTTAATGATCATACTTGCAGGAAAAGCACCACACTGATATATAAGAAGGAGAAAATTCCCCTACCTACTGTCTCTTCATAGGTTGTGAAATAAGACGTATTCACATATGAGTGCCAGCAGTCAAACCAATATGATAAAATAGTTACAGAATTACAGTTATCCACTGGTTTTCCACATATAAAACTCTCTGAACAACCTGTTCTAGTTGTCTCATATTTTTCCTGTGCCTTCATACGAAATTTGTGTTTATTCATGTTGTTAATATGCCAGCATCTGTCATTACTTTCTTGTCTCTGAGCCATTGTGTTCATGTAAGCTTTAAATGAGGTTGTCTTGTGTTTTCTGATGTTTTTTGCTTCTTTTAATGTGCTTCTTTTAATGTCCTTTCTCTGTGTACATAATCAGTTGTGTAAAGATTTGGGGCGTTTCATATGAAGAAGGAAAGGCACAAGACAACTTGGTAAAGATCAGTTCCTTCTCTTGCAGATAACGTACTTGACAAAGTGTCACCTTCATTCTCTGATATTTAAAATCCTGATTTATGAATAATCAAATGTGATTGGAGGTGTGGTATTTTGTTAATAATAAATTATTTTAGATAAATTATTTCAATTTTTTTGATCCTGTTATGATAAAATTTCTGCAGCTTTTCATATGTGTTAAACCTAATTCACCTTGTTCAACAAAAAATACTGTTGTCCTTGTTCGTATAATTTGTACTTCAGATTCTTTAAGAATAAATAAAAGACGTATCTAACCAATCAACAAGGTATCATTAGCTATAGTGAAAATAGTCTTTTGATGCTAGTAATGTTTTAAGTTATTTCTTCAGCTTATCCTACTTTAAAACTTTGGTTGAATATTGGAAACAGAAATGTTTGCTGATAAATGGAATTGCAGGCTAAGGAAAAAAGCCTCAAAGCAAGTACAAAACAACGTAGCACCAGATATTTCTTAACAGCTGTTAGGAAATTAGTAATGGAAAGTTTTGTTGCAGTGGGTGTGGAAAGACCTACACCCACATTCCTGAGTGATAAAAATGCAAATAAACATCCAAGACCCTACATGCCGTAAGCTATGCTTTTAAACATTGCTGATCAGGCTGTGCTGTATGAACTGGAGTGTTTGCACCACACTAATTTAACAGTGATTAGAGCTTATACGTTGTTTTGCTTTGTTACTAATATTTTTTAAAAGTTTGCTTACACCCTCAACACTCAGAGTTCGAAGAAAAATCACCTTAACTCTGTATGAAAATTTTAACATCACTTAAGCATAAATATTTCTGGGAATACAGGTAACTAGTTAACAGTGCACAGCAGTGATTCCTTAGTTCTTGGTTGAGTGTAATGGATACCTCCCTACATCCTCTGATTTAATGTACAGCTGCACAGAATTTCTGAAAAAAAGGTTGTTTATTTTTCAGGCATAGTTCCCAGCACCATCTCCCCACTTTTTGGCCCAAATGGTGTTGTGGCTTTGAAATTGTCATGTCCTCCAGAAGTGGACATTCAGTTGCTATTTGTTATACCAAACATAGGTGTTGTGTACAACAACCTAAATATAATCTTGATAGTCTCCCTTAGCATTGCACCTTGTTTAGTGTAAGCTAGGATTGCAGTAGGAAAAAGTTGTTAAAGCATCTGTGCAGTGTAACGTGGGTTTTGGTTTTGTCTTCTTTCTGCACTAGAATTATTCCTATTTCTGAATGATGGCATGTGGTCTGTTCCTGAAAAAATTATGAAATAACTCCTCAAATTCCTCCAATTCACGCTTTCTTAGTTGCACAGAAACAAACCTTATTTCTGCTTGGTGTTTTAAGAACAACTCGTTTGCAAAAAATAGTTTAAATGACAGGGTCAGGATGAAGATTAAAACCAAGCGTCTTAGGCGACAAATGTTTGTTGTGTAACAACTGTTGACTGACGAAGCATCCCTGAAAATACAAAGTGCTCTTTCCTCTGGGGACGTCCCAAGTATAGATGCAACTTTTCCTGAAGGTTTGCTGGAGCTGTGCAGACCTGCAGGAGCTCCAGACTCTGCGTACGATGGTGCCGGATGCTTCGTTCTCCGAGCACAAGGCACTTGAAGTTTAAGGTACATACTGGGAAAGGTAGTAGCGAATTCATGCTGAGGATCAAAATAGAATTCATAGGACTTACATTTGAAAACAGATTTTGTGCAGCAGCAGTTCAAATGGAAATAACCTATTTCCTAGTGCATGAGATTATCAGAAGTTACAGAATAAACATATGTACTTGCACCCATTTTTCATTTAAGTCCGAGCCGATGACTATGTGAAAGAGACTTAAATATTATATAGGGCAGGTATTCAAAGTCAGACCTTTGAAGTTAAATCATTTGCTCTGGTTTCAGAGTAGGCAGGAGTATTTTATAATGTAGCCACCAGAATTTGCTTGTAACTCAGTATATGCCTGTCTTCCTTGGCTATAATGGAAGTCTTATGGCTCAAGGCTTCTAAAAATCATAATTGCCTCTAAAAATTCAGAGGAAGGAAGCAAAAATTATCTTACATATGGTGCAATGGTCCAGGAGTAGTCCAGGCAGTCTTAATTTTTTTAATTTAGAGGAATTTGAGTGCTTTACATAAAACTGAGAACATAGAACACAGCTTTATAAAGGGAGTGAGATGAAGAAGTTTATTCAGTTCGAACCTCTCATATGAAAATAAGCTAACCAATGTGAAACAATTTATTTAATCATTGTTATAATTGATTGCTCTTGCTGAGACGAAAATCCTATTTAACTAAATCAGTCCTTAATTTAAAATCTTGCAGCTTTTTGGAGGGCACTTTTTCATATTGAGTGTCATCACTGCTTTAACTCATTTCAATTCATGTATCAGGAAAGAGACTTAATTAGTAGATGCATAGTGCAAGTCAAAAATTGGATTCTTGCAGTGCTGTGAGACTGCAATACATAGATAAACAGAATAGCTGTTCAGTAAAAACTGCAGGGGGTTTTTTGTGTTCTTAATTAAGTGATCTGTCTGGTTCCTCTAGGAAAATCTGGAGATTAAACGATATTTCATTGTCTGTTTAAAAATAACAAAAAAAAATCATGTGAACTATTTTATGCCTTTGTATTCACCTTTGCCTCTTTCATTTTATCCACCAGTGTCTAATGCTAGTGTTTTGCTTCTTTTTTGTTTCTTTATTTTGTTGCTTTTGTTTGAATGTATTATTGTGTTTATATGGAACTGGTCAAAGAACCGTTACTGTATTTTATGTTTGTATCTACATTTTATTTTGCATGCTTAACGTGGCTTTGCCTGGATATTCTTTTTGGTAAGTTCAGAATTTAAAAGCATAATGTTTTTCTGTAGTAAAGTTCGTAACCTGCCACCTTCTTTTCTCCCACCTCAAGTAATGTCATTGTTTTTTTTTTTTGGTCGTACTGATTTGTGCTCACGTACTGTTCTGCTTTTGCTAATTATACATATGATAACACAGTTTTCCTAACTACCCATTTTCATCTCTAGCTGAGCTAAACAATATGACTTTGGTACTAATGTGTACTAATTTGACTTTTACATTCAAAGTATAGTTGGCAGCTGTTAAAAATGGTCTATTCTGAGAACTCTGTGTGTATTTGAGACACGCAGAACCTCAGTCTTAGAAAACCATGTTAAGGCTTCTTTGTGTAGCCTGGTGGTTACTCTGCGCTTCACAGGTATTATTTTTCAGCAGTCTTCTCAAGACCTTCTAAGAACACTGTGCATGTTTGTTTCTCTCTTAGCAACAGCTTGCTCAGCTCCAGAAAGAAAAATCGGAGATTCTGAAGAACCTGGCATTATACTACTTCACTTTTGTTGATGTTATGGAATTTAAGGTAAGGTATTACAAATATGTCAGTTGTTCTGTTACATCAGGTTTCTGTCTTTTTATTTCTAAAATAACACTGTATAATGAAATAGATGAACTTGTAGCTGTGTTATTTCAAAAAATATAAAATTAGTCTCCATCATTAAGCATAGTAAAGTGATTTACTTAGATCTTTTTAAACTAAAGTAATTAAAGTTACTCTTTTTTTTTTCCTCCAAGGACCATGTTTGTGAGCTGCTGAACACTATTGATGTTTGCCAGGTCTTCTTTGATATTGTAAGTTTCTGGGTTTAAACTTTCAAATATCACTTAAAAATTATTCTAATCAGAGTCCTGTGTGGAGAATTAGAAGGACTTGCTTATGTTAGCCCAAGAAATGTGACATCTCTAGTTATAAATGAAAGACAAAACTACTGTGATCTTCAGATCTCTAACTTTTATTAATAGCTTGAAATCAGAAGATAGACCATTTTAGGCAGGCTACTTATGTTACCGGACATACACATCTTTCTGTAATTTTTGCTTTATCGTATCTGCAAGTTTATTCTTAGAGTTTTACTGTCATCTACAGACATAAGCCATGTAGGGTTACAAAACAGGAATATTACTGCTGTCCACCTAAGAGATATGTAAGGAGGTCACTTCTGGTGTTGGTTAAAGCAAGTACAAAAGCAGTGAAAAGTGTTACGTTACCAACAACAAAAAAACCCGAACAAAACCCCAAAAAACTAAAACCACCAAACACCAAAAAAAAAAACCCAAAACAAAACCTCAGACACATTTTCTTGTTTGTTTCAGCTTTCTTTCCTAATGTTGCTAGTTTTAGTCATTAATCTAAATTTTGGCTGACTTAGTTTCATACTATGAAAGAGGAGCAGGTATATGTCCTATGGAATGATCTTAGCAGGCCAGTGGGATATGTGCTAGTTTTTTTACATTACAGAGTCTTATTAAATTGTATTTCACAGGCCAAGGCACTTGTTGACTGCTTAGTAACATCTGAGAAAAGTTTTCCTATCTGTCAGCTAACCTGTGACACTTGAGCCTGTAAGGATTGATTTGCATGCTTGCTTTCATGAATACACAGTTCTGGGGATTTGAGTGAATCAATTACATATGCAGCCAGAACAAAAACTTTGATCAAGATAGTCCATTTTTTCAAAAAAATACTGAAAATTGGTGGAAATGTAAGAAGAAAGTTTTATTCTTGTTTCTGAAAGTTTTAGAATGATAATTTACTGTTTTTTACCTCTAGACTGTAAACTTCGATTTAACAAAGAACTACCTAGATTTGATTATAACCTACACAACTCTAATGATACTGCTGTCTCGAATTGAAGAAAGGAAGGCTATCATTGGATTGTATAACTATGCCCATGAAATGACGCATGGAGCAAGGTAAAAAATCTGTTGTATAGGAAGTGTGTATTATAATAATAATAATAACTACATCTGAGTGAATTTTTTGTTATTGCTTTTAGTGACAGAGAATATCCACGCCTTGGCCAGATGATTGTGGATTATGAAAATCCTTTAAAGAAAATGATGGAGGAATTTGTACCTCACAGTAAAGTATGTAACTACTTTGCACAGGAACATAGTAATCTTGAGAGAAGCAGAGATCAAAAAGTAAATATGCAGGAGTTTTTGTCAAAAGCCATTAGGCATAAATTTTACAGGAGATTTTACTTACAATGGATGTCTGGGCCTGGGGATTGATATCCTATTAAATAAGAGAACCTATAGAAATACAGGAAATGCTAAGACCCATTGGTAAGCTTCCATTTTATTTACTGAGGATTAGAAATTGATTAAAAATCGGTTGTGGTTCATCTGAGAATAGCTACGTCTGTGTTTTATTTCGGTTTGTAGCTTGAAATTAAGGAGAGTCCTAATGTTTCTGTGAAACCAGTTTTTGCTGGTTTACCATCCTAGATTTATCTGTTTTTTCTATTTTGTAACCTGAGGGTTTTTGCTTTGGACTGTCCTTTAACTGGGGATGCTGGAGATCACTACCTTTTTAATAATATCACCTATACTGAAAAGCTGACATTGTGTGTACCCTGCTTGGTTGACTTTGCGAAGTTAAATGAACCAATTTCCTTCAGCCTTTTCTGTACAAATGTTTTTAAACTTTTATTCTTATATGGCTGGTTGTGCTGCAGTTCCATGGTGATTTATCTAGGCTGTATTTTCATAGGAGAATACCTTGGAAAAGTGGCAGAAGCCTCACCAAAGTCAATGTATATCCTGTTTATCACTTCCCCTTTGTCCACTAGGCTTGCTCCTCTGTCAAAGGAAACTAGATTTGTTTGATCGATACTGACTGACTGTTCTTTATAAGGGTTTTACTTTCTAGGTGCTTACAAATTGATTGCCTAACAACTTAATTTGTAATCTTTGGCAGGAGTTTAAGTTAAATACTAAGTTATTGCTTGAGCTTTTTAAGGTTTGGGGTTCCCCCCCGCCCCGTTTTGTAGTCCAGGTACTGGTCATGTTTTCCTTCTCTAATTCTCTTGAGATTTTTCTTCATTTCCTTAAACTTTTGAAGATCGCTAAAAGTTCAGAGAGTTTTTCAGCTACTTCTCAAAGTGCTCTGAAGTGAAATTGTTTTGAATAATAATTTGTCTAAATAATCTGTAATCTTATTTTTGTTATACTTCCTTCTGCACAATTCCTGTCTTGTTAAGACTTATTTAGCTAAGGACCTCATTTGCAATTAATCTTTTCTTGTATACACTTCACTGAAAAGTGAAGCATCTTTGCTATTATTTTTGTTTATGCTTTTTTTATTTAATAGCAGAGCAGTCCTTTCCCTCGAGATGTTTTGTAAAGCCATTTTTCAGCCTGATTTTGCTCTTCAGCTTATTCTGTGGTAGAGGTATAAATTGGGGTCAGGGATCCCTTCAGGCACTGTGCTCTAGAAAGAGATACTTAGGTTACAGTCTCATGGAACTGCACACTCCTTCCCATCATCTCACTACTTTGCAGTAAACCTGACAGTTGTTTAGGCCTTTAAATTAGCTTCAGCAGATGAATTTTTTTGTTTTTGTTTTTTCCTGAGTGACCTTCTTTGCTGGCATAATGCTTAGACCGGCTCCCTCAGGACTCATACAAACACCAGTATTGATGCAAAAGACAAGGGAGAAGGTGTGGAACAGCACTTACTCAGATAAACTTAATCTGCTATGAAGATGCTCCTGTAGACAGTATCTGCTCAAAATAATTATAATTTGATAGTGTAGAGGGAAGGGCATACTAAATGAAGTGGCAGAGATAATTGGGATGCTTGAATAAATAATGAACAACTTTCAGTTGTACATGACAGATTTGTTTGTCCCCTATTGATTTTTTTCATGTCCTCTAATTCTGAACTCAGTCTTATAACTCTAATTGAAAAATAATTAAAAAATCAAAACGTCCTGCTTCTCTTCATCCCTTTCTTAGCCTAGAATAGTCTTTTATATGTGAAATAAACAAGATGCATGGGATTTTAACCTCAAGTTTAATTTCAGAACTAGTTCAGTAAAATGTTTTGATTATTGTTAGTAATAATGCTGAGAAAACAGTGCTACTGACAAAATAGTACTTAGTGTCTCTTGTGCTCGGAGTATGGCAGTGTTAATACACAGTTCACACACAACATGAAGTAAAGAACTTAGATATTAATTCAAGACTGAGCCTTGAGGACATCTTCAAACTAATCATTGGTTTCCTTTTTAGTCCCTTTCAGATGCTCTGATTTCACTCCAGATGGTCTATCCTCGAAGAAATCTCTCAGCTGACCAGTGGAGAAACGCACAACTACTGAGCCTTATCAGTGCCCCCAGTACAATGCTTAATCCTGCACAGTCTGACACAGTATGGCCTCTTAATTTGCATTATATGATAAAGATAAGCAATGTTTTCTGTAAAATAATGTTGGGATGTTGTGTTTTCTATGTGATTACCTTCAGGTGACTTTTAACCAGAGAAGTAAATAGGTTAGTTGGGAGAGCTGAATACTTCAGTATTCTTATGTTAATTAAAACAATTTTCTAATTAAGTTAATACTTTAGTGTTCTCACATTAATTAAAACTTTTCTTAGTTAGCTCTTGGCTTCATTTTCAGTATTTGATAATCAAAAGATGAAGAGAAGCAATGTTCACTTCTGCAGTGTAGAAGGAAGGTATCCTGTGTACTGTCTCAGATGTTTGTGGGCCAACAGACTGGAAATCAGAACTGATACTTCCTTTAAAATGTTTACTATTTGCATTTACTGCCTCAGTTGTAATATGAATGGTCATCTTTCTGAAAAAAATCAAGTGTTAATAGCTGTCAGGTTGTGATTAGTATACATCAAAAGCCTTTAGTTCTTTAATATTCTTAAATACAATGTTTGAAGCTAAACATTTGTAAAAACTTGTTCACTGTTTTGTTCCAGGTATTGGAGGGCATGGAAGCTCATTTAATGTTCAAACCCTCGGTTTCTAGAGGAATGAAACAATGCCCTCTTAGTAATCAGAAGCAGTCTTCCATGATTCATCAGTGTTTAAGGCTTTATTTGTTCCTTTTTCTGAAAAGTACTGCTTATGAAATGCATTGTCTTTTATATAATTATTTGGCTACAAATTACTGTTTTTCCAACAGATGCCATGTGAATACCTCTCTCTGGACGCAATGGAAAAATGGATCATTTGTGAGTAAAATATTCTGAAACAGCTTGTGGTTGTATTAAAAAAAAAAAAATCAGTTAACATTTAAAAGACTACTTGCTCTTCTGTATTTTACAAAAGCTGTTGTATTCAAATTAGATTCTAGAGAATTTGATTAATCTTGTTTGTATATATCATGCTTCTGCATGCAGTGAAGTTAAAATTCAGCATATGATGGAATGGAGTTTGTCATCAATTTATTCCAGACTTTGACCAAAAGTGAGAGTTTTAGTAATTCTGATGAAAATAGCCGAGTAGCGAGTACTTCAGCATGAAGTAATTCATGTTACAAAAATATTACAAAAATATCTCCACTAGAACAGTGCGGGCTATTTTTTTATATATAAAACTGTTATCCATTAAACAGTTTATCAATGATCTATATGAACTATGCATATAATAATGTCACTGTTCTCTTACTGTCTTTGTGCATCTGGTTTGTGACATACATCAACATGAACTTTTGAAGTTGGATTTATTTTGTGCCATGGAATCCTAAACAGTGATGCTACAGCTTTGAACCTTTGGAAGCTTGCACTTCAAAGCAGCTCCTGCTTGGCTCTGTTTCGAGATGAAGTATTCCACATTCACAAAGCTGCAGAAGACTTGTTTGTAAACATACGAGGGTAAGATTTTGTTCTTTTTCTCCTTTCAGAACCTCCGTTAAAAAATTATCATTTCTTGAAGAACTGTCTTGAAAATGCTACCTCTACTTCATATAAGTTCTGCTTGAGGATAGTCAGGACACAAACATTTTTGCGTAGTATCTTGACTGTTTCTTTAATGCAGGAGCCTGATTTCATAACCGTCATGCCTTTTTTATCTCGGTTCTGAAAAAGCCTGGTGAATCAGTCGCTAAAATGCAAAAGTTAAAATTAATGATCTCGCCCACAAATCTTAATCTAGGGAAGAGAAATGATGTCACGAATGCAGCGTTTGCTTGAAAAGTTGCAACTGTCTGCCACTGTTTCTGCAATATATCGTATGAAAACTCATGCAGTAACAAAGTTGAGGTCTCTGCCCACTGATACCAGGACCACTTCAGTGGAGAGTATGTTTGGTTTGGGTATCCAGTTTTAGCATTTAGCTCTGAGCAGGGAAATAAGTCTTGCGTGAACTTTTTGCTGTATCCTACCTGCTATGGCATTGCAGCTCCTCACAAGTCGCAGCTCTTTGTAAATTGTGCTACTGATACTTATTAACTTATTGGATTGGTTTTTACTTGCAGCTACAACAAGCGTATTAATGACATCAGAGAGTGCAAAGAAGCTGCTGTTTCACATGCGTAAGTGTCCTACAGATTTTTCCTGACAGATCTTAGTGTTGTTTTTCTTAGTGAAGTTATAAACAGGATTTCTTGACTGCTGACTGAATCGCGCATTTTCAGATGAGATCATGTACTAACTGTCCTTTTAAATCTGGATTTGCTTAATAGTATGCCATTATCAATTTAACTTCACAAGTTTTAGATTATTTTTCAAATTTTCAGGACAGAAGCATTTAGTTTATATGTTCTTCAGTTTTTGTCTAATTACTTAATGTGAATGCAAACTAAATAGAAGTGTTTTAGTCAAATGCATATCGCAGACCAGGGACAGAGAACTTGTTTTTTGAATTTAATCATACTTCAGGAATATACAGCATTGGTGATGGGGATGCCAATTTTAATTTCAACAAGGGCAAGTGCCAGGTTCTGCACTTGGGCCACAATAACCCCATGCAGCGCTACAGGCTTGGGGAGGTGTGGCTGGAAAGCTGCCTGGCAGAAAGAGACCTGGGGGTTCTAATTGACAAGCGGCTGAATATGAGCCGGCAGTGTGCCCAGGTGGCCAAGAGAGCCAACGGCATCCTGGCTTGTATTAGAAATAGCGTGGCCAGCAGAAGTAGGGAGGTGATTGTGCCCCTGTACTCAGCACTGGTGAGGCCACACCTCGAGTATTGTGTCCAGTTTTGGGCACCGCAAGACAAGAGAGATATCGAGGTGCTGGAGCGAGTGCAGAGGAGGGCAACAAAACTGGTGAAGGGCCTAGCAGACAGATCATATGAAGAGCAGTTGAAGGAGCTGGGACTGTTTAGTTTGAGGAAGAGAAGGCTGAGGGGAGACCTCATCACACTCTACAACTATTTGAAAGGACACTGTAGAGAGGTTGGTGCTGGTCTCTTCTCACAGGTAATTAATGACAGAACAAGAGGGAATGGCTTCAAGCTCCAACAGGGTAGGTTTAGACTGAACATTAGGAAAGAATTTTTCACAGAAAGGGTGGTTGGGCATTGGAATAGACTGCCCAGGGANCTTTGAAATACTGAACTTTTGAAGCTGGTATGATATGAGCTGCCTATGCTTGGGCTTCAGTGTTTGGAAAAATCAAGTGTTCTGTGGTTAGCACAAGGGATGATGTTTCGGTTTATTCTTTTGATGCAGCGGTTCAATGCATAGAGAGAGACGTAAGTTTTTACGTTCTGCGCTCAAAGAACTGGCTACTGTCCTGTCTGATCAGCCAGGCCTGTTGGGTCCCAAGGTAATTATGGTTCTTATGTTTTGCATTTATGCAATCTTACTTTCTGTTTGGCAGTGATAATATGACATTTTGTTTGGGGGGGGGGTTGGAAATCCCACAGTTGACTCTGAGAGAAAACCTACTTAACAACTTTTCCTTTTTCAGGCACTTTTTGTATTTATGGCATTATCCTTTGCTCGTGATGAAATTATTTGGCTTCTTCGTCATGCAGATAATATGCCAAAGAAGAGCGCAGATGATTTCATAGATAAGTATGTTAACAATTTTTAGTGTGACACCTTAAATACTTATGAGAATTTCACAGATGAAATGCATTTGAAGGCGAGGGAATCTTTGGAAAGGACTGCTACATGGAAGAGTTGAGACTGTTCAGCTAATCTTTAGCTGGGAATCCCAGAAACTGAAGCATATTGTGAAAGTTTGTTTTCTCTAGAAAATGTATTTATAAAATAAAAATAGTTCATAAAAGTTTTATGCTTTTTTTTATCCTTTGAGGAAGCAAAAAAACCCCCGAACTTTATCATGTTTCTTCAGTGTTACTGATTTGCATTGAACAAATCAGTGGTAGGGGAAGGAAACTGTCAAAAAGCTTGATTTGTTGATTAGTAGAATGTCTGTATTGTAGCAATATTGTCTTTTAAATCAGATGAGATTTATTTATATAATACAGCATTAGTGTAATCATAAACAGAAGGTAAGAATGAGAAATGGGTTTGAGGCTTATGAATATGGATAGGCGGAAGAGCAGTAGTTGTGAAGAGCACTAGTTGTCTGTTCTCAAGATTATTGAACACAAGATTAAACTGGAAGTCTGTGGATTGACGCAGGTGACAATCACAAGGCTATTTCTACAGCACGAGCAGAAAAACCTTGGGTTTTCTTCACTGGACTAGGTGCTAGGGCTGGAGGTCCCACAGCTTCTCTGAAACAACCTGTGCAAGTATTTAAGCATCCTCATGGTATTAAAAACCAAACAAACCAACTCAACAGAAAAGTAGTTACTGCAATTGTATTCTTCAGATTCAACCACTTTTTGAGATTATAGAAGCATTATAGAAGCATTATTGAGCATTATAGAAGGGCTTCTTCAGAAGAATAAATGGATAGTTATACGAACCTTTGAGGATTACCATGAGGGCATCCTGCTAATTTATCTCCTGACAAGTGGATTTTACCTTGCAGAGAAAACTACCTATGTAAACAATGTGAACAAATATTTTCATACAGATACTGCCTATTAATAATAGTTTTAAAGGCAAGGTGTTAGGAGGAAATCCCCTTGAGAAGCATTCCACTGGTAGAAATTGTCTTTAATTTTGGATGTTTTCTTATTTGTAAGCTTTTCATTGTCTTCTTGCCTAGACACATAGCTGAGCTAATATTCTACATGGAGGAGCTCAGAGCACATGTGCGAAAATACGGACCAGTGATGCAGAGATACTATGTACAGTATCTCTCTGGCTTTGATGCAGTGGTCTTAAATGAGCTTGTTCAGGTATGTTAAGAATGTACTTCGGGTTCTCAAATGCAAATTATAAAAGATGGTTTTGTCCAAAATGTCTTTATGAAATGCTTCCTGATTTATGGAATTTGAACGTTACAGAATAAGGCGAATTAACTTAACTTGCCGTTTAATTCTGGGATGTAGACTTGTACTTTTGGCTGTTATATGTATACTTTAAGCAATGTTATGTTTAGAGACAATGAAAAGAGTACTGCCACTGAAGGAGCGTTGTAGAAACTTTTTCTTACTTAACCTGACAAAAAAATAATAGGCTTTCTGAACTGTTTTGGTTTTATTTCCTAGTGACCACTAGATGGAGCACAAATTTTGTGACTAGGTCAGCTGCTCAAACTTGACAAGTTTGTACTGTAAGCTTTTTTGTTCAAAAATTAATTTCACACTTCAAGCATTACATCAATTACCAGAAGGTGAAACTTACTCCACTATTTACTGAAACGAGCTATTGAAGTAGTTTAAATACCAGTTGGTATCACTGTTTAAATTATTAAACGTAACTGAATCCTTGGGTGTATTTCAATACCAAAATAACTGTGTTTGGGGCTTTTTTTGCTTATAACTCCGCATACTTACATGTTAACAGATTTTTATTTTTTTTTAGAGTGGCAGAATTAAATTTTGACATGTCATCGATTCCTGGGAAATTATTCCTAGACTTAGTGAATGACTTCTAAATGCTGTACAAGTGGCACAGGTGTTCTGTGTTTAGATACGATAATCCTTAGGATCAAACTGACATGAGGGGAAAAAAATGGCTTGAATTTCAGTTGTAATTAATTCATAATGTGTACCAAGTGCAAGACTAGACAAATGATTGGGTGATAATTTTGATTTTTTTTTCAGCCTTTAGGTTAAAATGTCAGTCACAGCTGGAATGATGAGAAACTTCTGTATTATTATTTAATAAAAACATGATCTTGTCAGTTGCAGACACTGCTTTTTCATGACTGTTGCATTTTGTACAATTTGAAAACTTGATAGCCCATCTTTCAGGTGGTATCAATCATTGAAGTCAATGTTAGTAAAAACCTCGAGAGAGGGTTTTGTGGGAAGCAAAGTGATGCTGATATAATCTCCATTATACCCTGCCATGGCCAAATTTTCTTTGCAGGCAGATCAGGTGCCTCTAGAGTTTAGAAATATGTTTGGTGTCTGATGTATAACAGGAAAATGTTTGGTGTCCATTTTGTAAATGGCTACAGCCTGAAAATGCGTGGGCACGTTTGCTGACAGATTTTTCTGTTTAAAGCAGATGTTGGTTTGGAAGCAAGCTTTTCTAGGTATTAGAGGTCAGCCAATGAATTAAAAATGAAAGCTGTTAAATAGCACTATTTGAAATATTCCATTGGTTGTTACCTTTTGTAAATTTTAGTACATTTCTAAGTATAGCTGATAAATTGGGCATAGGCATTGATATTGTTTCATAAACCAAGTTTGAAATAATAATAGCAACAACATTTATTTTAGAATCTTTCAGTATGCCCAGAGGATGAATCAATCATCATGTCATCTTTTGTAAACACAATGACTTCACTAAGCGTGAAACAAGGTAAGTTTTAAATGAACTTTGGAAAATGGTAGGAGAATGGCGGAGTCCTCTGGAAAGCTTCATCACCTTTTGTTTCATGCAATTGGTAGAAGCAAATAACTTGCATAAACTCAATTTATTTCCTTGTTTCTCTTTCATTATGGTATGTGCTTCCTGTGTGTCCCTTTCTTCAGTGCAGCTTTATAGAGATAGAGCTTTTGAAGAACGCTATTGGGAAGTAATCCTACCTTTTAATTTAGAAAGCATGTTACATGCTTTCATATATGTATTTTAATTCCTATTAGCGTAGCTGTGGTGGATGGAAATTCTTAGGTAAAAACACGAGATTCAATACCAAGTAATTCTTGAGTACTTCAGGTTTGTTTGGTTGTTGTTTTTTTGGTTTTTTTTTTTTTTTGAAGGTCTGATATAGTATATCTGAATTTGTAGTTGTTTTCCTAAAGGGTTTATTATGTTCTGTATTTTTCCCTGATGCAGTTGAAGATGGAGAGGTATTTGACTTCAGAGGAATGAGATTAGATTGGTTTAGATTGCAGGTAAGAACTTGTAAACGCACATGACACTTTACTAACTTAAAACCAAAATGTTTAATAAATTACTGTTCTTCCTGATTACTCTCACAGTGTAACTGGATGACAGGCTACCTAAGGATAACCTACTCTCTTAAAATCAAACAAATACTGAAGCAGATAATTTGCTACATTTTGATGTGACTTTGTCTGCATTGCACACATCTTGCAAATCATTCTTTGGGGTGTTTATAACAGTTCGGAAATAGAATATGTTGAGGATGAGCAGTTTGGCAGCTGTGCACCTTGTGGAGTGGGATTCAGCCTGCCCGGCCAAGGGAAAGTAGAGACTGTTCAGTGGGAAAATAACATTCAGTGAGATCACTTCTGTGCATTGCAGTGACAGTATCTTCAATTAACTTAAAGGGAGGGAGTACTGTCTGTAAATTAATTGTCTCAAGGATAGATAGACATGTTATTTTTTTATTTTCCAAACATGCACTCTTCTTCTTGCTTTCCAAAACNTTGTCAATACCTTTGTTCTACAGTTTGTGTGAATTGGTGTCACATTCAAATGGCATTTGGAGACTTCACTGAAAGGCTGTTTGCTTTTCTTAAACTGTAGTGAAAGGTAAAATAATCTATCCATGATCTTTAATTACGCAGGTGTCCAACGCATAGCATAATCAGTATTTAACACTTATGTTGGGCTGTAGCAATGGAATTTGCAAAAAAGCAGCTGTAGATATAACATAAAATTTTTCTTGTGTCTTTCCAGGCCTACACCAGTGTTTCTAAAGCTTCGCTTAGTCTTGCAGACCATAGAGAACTTGGAAAAATGATGAACACAATCATTTTCCACACAAAAATGGTAGATTCTTTGGTGGAGATGTTGGTTGAAACCTCTGATCTTTCTATATTTTGGTATGTCACTAACCTGACTGTAGAAGCTTTTTGTTATTTATTGTTTGGCTTGTTCTTGTAAGTGTGATTTTTAAATATCAGACTTTGTAGGAAGATATGCCAGTGGGAGAATCAATTAGAATTTCTGGTTTCCATCTGACTTAGTTTGATAAAAGTATTTCTGAAGATCTGTCAGAGAGATTCTTCAAGCAGTCACATAATTGGGGTCATTTGCAGATTATTCCTTAATACATTTTTGCAAAAGGTGCAAGTTTTTGCAGTGCCTATGTGCCAAATCTCAGAATAACAATATTGTAGCAATAATAATGAGAGGTGCAAATAAAATGCATAAGAAGTGAATGCAGGAAACAAACTTCTTTGAAAGCATGATGCAATTCTTGGTATAAGTAATAAATCTGACACTAATAGCATATTTTGTGTGAAGTAGACTTTATTTGCAGCAAAATTATGTATGTATTCCATTTAAATGTCTATTTCTGATCAGTTTTTATAGCCGTGCTTTTGAGAAGATGTTTCAGCAGTGTTTGGAGCTTCCCTCTCAGTCAAGATACTCAATTGCATTCCCACTGCTTTGTACTCATTTTATGAGCTGCACCCATGAACTATGCCCAGAAGAGGTAATTTTTAAATATATTGTCTTAGTTATTTTCATCTCCCATTTGAAGTAGAGGGGACTGAACACTGCAGACAGGTGTTTGTTATGGCAATGTAAGATTTGAGGGAGGAGAATAGTATAAAGGGAAGTAAAACAGGTATATACCTTCTTACGTGATTCTTCACCCAGAGATCTCAAAATTTTTTTCTGAAGTGAGTAAGTGTTATCTTTCTGTACCTCAGAGATTAAACTGAGGTACAAAGGTTACATGACTCTTTTCTGGGATCATTCAGGCTTAGATGGTAATAAATCCTGTATGCCTATTAAAATTTACAAGCAATAATTTTTCTTTCAAATGGTTTATAAACTTACAGTTACAAAAAGGAAATAGGAAGTTGGGAGTTCTGTAAGCCTTGTTATAAATAGTGTTTCTTTAGTAAGATTAAAAAAGAAAAATCCTAAGTGATATACAGTATAATGCAAGCATTCGTTTTGGTCAGAACTGGGTAACGCAAGCCCTGTTTGATTAGAATTAGAAATGAAAAAATGCAGAATGTTGTTTAAAGAAATGGACCCTTTGTTAAAGGAAGTAGTCTGATTCTGAGGAAATTCTTTCTATTTTTGTTGTAATGAAATAGATCCTTTAGTACACTTCCTGTATGGCCATTGACTGGAATTACTCTGGGGTTAACTTGGCCGATTTTGTGTAGTGCTCATGAAAGTGTGTTTTCATTCTTAACAGTGCTCATCTGAAACAAGCAGCTGAATAAGATCTATTGAAATATGCATGATGTGGGTTTTTCTTATTTAAACACTAAATCTCTGCTACACTTTATCTCAATATATGTCTGTATCATTATTTCCCCTGTATACTTTGCTTTAAACAGCTGCAAACTCTATTTATGCTAGACAACCACTAAAAAGTTTCCAGGAATGCTTCCCTTCAGGACAAGAGATGTCTTTCAGAACAGTTATAGTAACAGTAAGGAATCGATAGCCAAAGTCCACTGTACGCTAGTTACTGTGAATTCAGCTGCAGCAAGCACATTTTGCCACAGCCAGCAGAACTTTGAGTTCAATATCTGAATTGTATAACTTGGTAACTATTATCATTTTGGAAAAATAATCTTTGCTGTACTGTGTACAATGTGTGGTAGTGTGGCTGTTAGAAAGTAAACATTAGTGGTGAAAGAAGGATTTCATTGAGACAGAAGGCTATGTTTGTGCAGATCCAGTGACAAAGGAACTGAATCCAGAAATTAATGCAGTAGAGCTTCACTATTGACTTTTTCAGTGGTGTGAATGACACTGTGCTTTCTCTATAGCTTGAATTGCATGCTTTTTTCTCTTAGATTTAATACTGATATAAATTAAGGAAGAGGAGATTTACAGAAACCTTGAGTGCTGGACACTTTAAAGTAGATTCGTTCCAAAATTAAATGTGAAAACCTACCTTTTTTAATTCATTTTGCCTCCTTTTACAGAAAATGTTTTGCAAAATATAGTAAGCAAAATATTTTTTATGATAATATGTTATTTTGACTTGGAACATTTCATGGTTCAAGTTGCTTCCAAAAAAAAAGAAAAAATCCTGGAGCTGGGACTAATTAATTTATTATTTCTCATACCCCAGTTCCATGATTTAGTGAACCATTAACTGTAGTACTGTGTTGTCTAAATGTTGTAAGACTACCAGGAAACGGAAAATAAGACTTCCTCTTTTTTTTTTTCCCTCTTTAACAGCGACATCATATTGGAGATCGTAGTCTTTCCTTGTGTAACATGTTCTTGGATGAAATGGCTAAGCAAGCTCGAAATCTTATCACAGACATTTGCACAGAACAATGTACGCTGAGTGATCAGGTTAGTGTGGTTATGTCTGTTTTAATTCTCCTCTGAGATTTTCTAGGTTGTTCAGCTTTCTGAATATTTATGGTTATATTTCCTGTTCACCGTTTTTTCCCTGTTTTGGAAGTTTTCTGTTTATAAAATGGGAGATAGTTTGAGTAAAACTTTTTATATTAGTCAAAGAAAGAATGTGTTACTTGTGTGATGAAGTCTTCACCTGAACCATAAGCTTACTTTGTATCTCATGGGTGCTAAGAATTTGGATTTTAATTTGAGGGGCTATTTTTTTTCTCTACTAGTTGCTGCCAAAGCATTGTGCCAAAACCATCAGTCAAGCAGTGAATAAAAAATCAAAAAAACAGACTGGAAAGAAAGGAGAACCCGAAAGGGAGAAACCAGGAGTGGAAAGCATGAGGAAAAACAGATTGGTTGTGACAAAGTAAGCCTCTTCTATTCCTTTCACCTAGAATCCCAAGTCAAAACGTGTGTTTTACATATTGAACACTTCTTGCTTCTGAGTAAGTTTAATTGACTGTAAATACAATGGCTTTATAGCCTGTGAGCATATGATACTTCTGTAGCTTTGTATAGAGCCTGAAATCTCTTACGTAAAGCAATAGGAATGTATATCTCTATAATTTATCCCCTCGGCTGTTCCCTTTCCTGAGCAGAAAGGATGCCTGTGCTGTAGTTAGGCTTCCTGTATAGTCATCTGAAATGTTGTGGAAGTGGGAGTCCAAGGAGCGGACAGCATCTTCAATTCTGCCTTGCTTAATGCTCTTAACTAGGTAAAGTACAGGCTGGGCTGGAAGTTCTTGTGCCAAAAGGCTGTTTGCTGCCTTTGAGACTCCAGTGCCTGTACCAAGTGGGGAAGGTTTCCTTGTTACTGGCTATAGAAAAACTGACCAAAAAAAAAAAAAAAATTTGTGAAAGTGATAACAAGAAAGATTAATAAATACAGTTTGGGGTGGAAGAGGTGATAGGAGAGGAAAAGGTAAAAAATAATTGTTAGGGAAGATCACAGGACAAGACGGTAGAGTGATAAAAGAAGGAAGCTAAGAAAGGGAAACAATAAACGTTTAGTGTGGTGGCTGAGAGCTGCTAAACACGCATACTGCTGAAAGGGAAGTTGTTTTGCTACAGTTGCGACAACCAAACATCAGAGAACTGTAGAGATTAGAGCAGTTGAGGGAAGAGAACTTATAGTTTAAGATTCCCTCCTGCAGTATTTTGAGGTTTTCAGTAGTTTGCCAGTAGCAAACATGACTTGTGTAACTTAGTTCACTTAGGAAAGAACCACCTTAACAGATTGTACTTTTCAAGGGGGAAAAAAATATCGTATCTCTCGCATCACTGTATGTGATGCAGATTAGTAGGCAGTTGTAGGATGTGTTCTTACCCAAAATACCACTTTTAAAATAAGCTAGAAAGTGTTTCAAAGCAGAAGAAGATAATGAAGGGAAGAGTTAGAGCTGTACCTGCTGTCTGCTGTTGAGGCGTCTTGGATCCAGTGTGTGCTTTCTATCATAATACATACTTATGTTACATAAAATATTTGTCTTAATTTCTTGTTGACTGTTCTTAAAGCCTGGACAAACTGCACACTGCACTTTCTGAACTCTGCTTCTCAATCAATTATGTACCGAACATGGTGGTTTGGGAACACACGTTTACCCCAAGAGAATATTTAACGTCTCACCTGGAAATTCGCTTTACCAAGTAAGAAATATTGTAAAGACAGATGTATTCATATACAAGATAAGTCTTTGTTGATTTAACATTGGAAGTATTGTATACTTACTAGAGAAAACTAGTTTTTAAAAGGATGGATTCTGAAACTGTTAAGTCAAATTCCGAATGAAATGACGGTTAAATTATAAAGTTATATAAGCCTAAAATGAATACCACAAGAAGTATTTGTTTCCTAAGAAGACTTTATTTGCTTTAAGGACGCCCTGATGCACTTCGCCTGAGGGCCTGGTTTCAGTGAGATACTGAGTAAAGACTGTGTCCATTTATGTTGAAAGGGAGTATACAGTCCTTTGTGCAGTTCTGATCTAGGTTGAAAGCTAGCCTGATGTATAGGACGTCTATTATTAGAAGCCTGGGTTTTATTTGTAGTGAGAATTTGGACAAATCAAAGTATGTCCTGCAATTTCTTGACTTTTTGATTAAAGGTAGAAATCACTGTGTTAGCTAAAGGGAGACTGTTTTTTCATTAATAAGTTTCCTATTTATTTACTGAACATATGCCCAAGTTTTTAAAATTATATACAAATATAACTGAAGCTTCCCTACCAAGTGATGTAAAAGTATTTCCTTACTTACAAGATAATTGCTGAGAGGCATTAGCTGTTGAAAGCAGACTTTATGATAACTTCCTTGAAAAGTTATTTAAAACAGTTGAAATGTAATTTAAAAAAAAAATTACACGCTCTAGGAGAGCTATCTGTATTGCAAAAGAGATGAGATCTTTCAAGATGATGGAGACTTTTTTTTAATACTGCTTGAGCTGAGGCAAAAAGAAAGATTAAATGGTATGGTCTGTGCCTTGCAGAATTGATGCACTCAAATACAGTCAGCATAGTTAATATCACAGGATAATCAGACATGGCTTTAAATACTTACACAAAGCAACACAAGATAGAAGTTTTGCTTTGAATATTTTCAATTCATACTTAATTGTAGCTATATGATATTTTTACAGATATTTCAAACTAAAGCTATGACAGCAACTTTGGTCAAAGAATTTTTTGCCATAGTTAATATGCTTTAAACACTTTAATATATCATTGTTCTTGCATTTCCCAAAAGTTTTGCATTTTAAGACTTGACATTAATTTATTTGCCAAAGTAGTTGTAATATAAGTCTTCCACATTGTGGATTGCCCTTATATACAGGGGAGAAAAAAAGTTTTATTATAAAAATGCTGGGTGAGTATTCTTACACTCTCATGAAATTTTTGGTGGAACCACAAATACAGTTGTCTTTGACATCTAGAACTATTTTTTAAAAGTGCTGGTGTAGTATATTCATTGATTAGAGTTTTATACTTTCAGACTGGACAAGTATTCAGGTAAAAACTTTTGAATGTAAAATCATTTTTATATCTGCATCTTTGTTTAGTTTTACTAATAAATGCAATATATTTGTTTCCAATTTTTTTTTGTTTCTAAAAGGTCAATTGTTGGAATGACTATGTATAATCAAGCAACACAAGAGATTGCAAAGCCTTCAGAGCTGTTAACCAGTGTAAGAGCCTATATGACAGTCCTCCAGTCAATAGAAAATTATGTACAGATCGACATTACACGAGTATTTAACAATGTTCTGCTTCAGCAAACCCAGCATTTAGATAGTCATGGTGAGCCAACCATTACCAGTCTGTACACAAATTGGTAAGTAATTATAGTAACACTTGTTACAAGTTTTTTGTGTTATTTTTTATTTAATTAAAAATCTGGAATTGGAGAAATGGAGTTGTTTGAAATTTTCTAAAGTTTCTGACTTCACAAGTTTATTTCTCCAAATACCTGTTAAAAGCACTTTAAAGTTTGCCTGTTGTGAAAGTCTCTTTTTATAGGGGGGAGATGTAGAGTAAGATGCATATACCAGTTGAACTATAAAACTAAAACTTTAGTTTATAGGCTTTGCTGTCCCTTGTCACATAAGTATACTTCATCTGTATAGAGTAGCTGTGAACATATTTCTTTTAATCTAAAATGTTTTCCCTTTCTGATAAGGTATTTGGAAACTTTGCTACGGCAAGTCAGCAATGGTCACATAGCTTACTTTCCAGCCATGAAGGCATTTGTGAATTTGCCTACAGAAAATGAATTGACATTTAATGCTGAGGAATACTCTGACATATCAGGTAAATTCTGATGTTTCTACTGAATGTTTGTGAGGGATAGTTATCGTACTCTTGAATGATTGGAGTAATAGCAACTCTTAGAGCATTCTATTATAGACAGCATTTGTTAACTTTCAGTAGTATTTTAAGTAGTTTTATTTGGTTTCTCTTTGCCTTGAGAGAACTCGCTTTTCCTATTTTTGGTCAAAGTAAGGTTGTTGCATTGGAGCCACAGAGATAGGAGTATGGTGTGTTGGTGACTGCTCCTTCAGTTCTACTGCAGTACAAGTTCTCATACCTAAAGTTCTGTTTTGTGGTAAAATATTTTTGCAATTAAGACACCATTGCTAGACACATGATGGCCATCAAACAACTGAAGAAGGAATGTTTGAAGTAGAACAGTTTGTTTTATTTCTCAGAAATGAGAGCTCTTTCCGAACTTCTGGGACCATATGGCATGAAGTTCCTAAGTGAAAGTCTGATGTGGCACATTTCTTCACAGGTTGCTGAGCTTAAGGTAACCTTGGGGAAACCGGTGGGTGGGAAGCCGGGTTGTCTTCTGTTTAAGCTTTCTTTAGGATATTTAATAGCTGTGCTTCTGCATGCTGTCTTTTTGAAATGACTGCATCAAACAAACTGATAAAGCTGTGAATTTTACTCTCAATTTTTACTACGTTTGCACATGTAGTACGTGTGTATCCCACATTCTTCAATAGCTGAATGGGCAGGACTTTATGCAGGCTCTGTTGATTTCTATGTTAGATGGCCTAAGCTAGTAGTGCAGTCTCTTTTTATCATCAATGGGAAGAGAAATGTTTTTCAAGATCTCCAGGTGCCTGTGAAGCACTGATCCAAGTTTGACTCTCAAAATTTAGCATGAAAATCTCAAATGTGTCTTAGTCATCTATAAGGACTTACTCTCTCTACCATGTGTGTTAGCATCTGTTGTTCAGTTTACATGGATGGGAGACTTCAGGCCTTTTTTCTTTTTCCTCGTTTTTAGACATACCTTTCCCTCTAGCTGAATAGTATCCATTTATTATAAATGTCTGTATTCTTATAAATTAACCTGATGCCTACAGCGACACAAGCAAACAATAAAGTTGGCGCCATGAAAAGAAATTGGAAATATGGGCATGTCAAAGAAGGTAGTTGCGTGTATATTCAAAACAATGAATAATGACAGGGGAAGAAAACAATGAATAATGACAGGGGAAGCACTTGGTGCTTATGTAATTAACTCTTTCTGAAAGAGGTTTTAATAAATTTTATAACGTGTACTCCTTTACCAGGATAGTCATACTATTAAAATGCCACTAATTGGCATGTATTTGCTTTTCATACGACTTACTCTTTTAGTGTCATTTCCAAATTTAATTCCAAGTTGTTATACATCTCCTCATCTTCAACTTATTTAACCACTATTTACAATAAGGATTTTTTTTTAGATATTCATGCGTGCTGTGTTTCTAAAATTGCAAATGAACACTTAAACAGATCTAAGGAACTTTCCTTTTTTTCTTCAACAACGATTTATTATTGCTAGCATACCAGGCCTTTAAAAGGCTGTGTTTTTAATGTATTCCGTGTTACAGTTTCAGAGATACTGTTCTCCCTGTAAACATTGTGAGTTTTGGTGATGCTGAGTTGCTAGGATGTATGATGCCCTAAAAGATTTGAAGCCTTTTATTCAATGTCACAGCCTAAGGAGAGGGGCTGCTCGTGCTCTCCCAGCAGCCACGAGAACGTGCAGCCACCCTGACCCGAGTGACCAGCCAGACAGGGTAGTTGATTCCTTATGCCCATTACCAACTTTTGCGTTTCAGAATGAGACTTTCCAGGTGAGAATGCTACGATTTTAAGGTTAAATTCTGTAACTCCTGGCTACGCACAAAGTGACATCTGTCATGTTTCAAGTAAAACACAAAGCAGATGTTTGTTGGTTACTGCTGTCTTTGTCCACTTATTGTGGAGTTGTCACACTTCCTCAAAATCAGCACGATTGATATTGTAGCTCTGTATTTTTTTAACAAGCAACTTTTAAGTTGTCCCTGAGATTTGTTGTTTTCTGATACTGCTAAGGATAAGCAGAACATAATGTAGATCCACATGCACATGACCACATATTTGGAGGAAAAAAAAAAAGTAATAAAATGTTCATCTCTTTGGCTGAGATGCAGTTGGCTTAGCAAGAGAGCACTGAGAAACATCTGTGTTTGGGGGAAGGAAGCAAGAGAGGATAGAATGGGGAATTTATTAAGAGTAGGGTTCAATATGCTTGCTTTGCTTCCCACAGTTGGACCAGGTGTTGGTTTTATATCTGAAGTTTAAGACTGGGGTGAGGAGAGGAAGTTTGCCTCACTTAAGTAACTATTTGCAGTGTATTCCAGCCTGTTCCTTTTAAATCTTAAACTAATATGCTGGTTATTTTTTGTAAAGCTGAAAGCTTGACTCGGTAACAATGTGCGTGGGCTATTGCCTTCAATCTTGCATTCTGGAGAGCTTTGAGAGTTTTAGATTAAAATGTCGCACATCTGCCAAGTTCTGACACATCAGTTGGTTTAAAATTGCCCATCTTGATTTCAGTGCAAACCAGTCTTGCTTTGGCTTTCAGCATAGAAGTACGTCTTGTGTTTCTATGTGTGCGCACGTGTGCACGCATTCTTGGAGGTGGTTAGTTTGCTGCATCTTGTATACCTTGCTTCCCACTGAAGATAAGAACAATGAAAGTGGGAAGACTGTGTGGATTATGGATAGGCTTGAGCTTATGAAGTAGCATGGCCAGACACAGTGTAATTGAATTTGAGAGGTCTAAGCTGTTGGACAGATCTGCTTTGCACAGGCTACTTGACTAGGAGGTGGGAGTAAACACAGACCACCATTTCTTTCATAGCACCATTATAGTTTAAGTTGTGTTGGGTTTTTTTTCTCCTCCTGTGGTCACAGGAATATTTACTCCAAAATTTAATTTCCCTGCTTGACAGTTGCTATGTTTTGCCCTGTTTTCAATGTGGGTTGAAGCAAAGTAAAATAAAACCAGTTAACAGAACTATCAAAGGTCAAATGTTCTCAGATCCTTAGCAGTAGGTTCCTGCAGGTATGTCTCGCCTTAGATTTTACATGATATATCTTAAATTACATTCCAGGCTTATAATGGCCTATGTTTGATGAATAGTAGTTCTTACTGCTCCCCCATCATTGCTCCTTTTATTTGTGCTGTCTAGTAATTAAGGTGGATTGGAATGCATCCACTTGAAAAATAAAACTATTACTAATCAGTTTGGAAGACCACTCCCAATCAAGAATATCTTGTTTTCTTCCTCCATCTTTCGGTTCTTTTCTACCTTGATGTTGTTTAGTATACAAAGCACTAAACTAAGTTGTCTTTAAAAGAAGGGAAATGCTTTCTTCATTTAAAGTTCAGAAGCACACAAGATCTCTAAATTTTCTTAGCTGCTACCTAAAGAGAGATAGTCATATTTTCCGTTTCTGAAATAGGGTACTCTGCATTCAAACTGCAGAAATATTTTTTGTAAGACTAAAGTACCTAATTCTTGCTTGACGAGAGTTTAAAAATACTACTTTGTACAACATGAGTTCCACCACTAGCAAGAAAACCCTTTTTGGATTTGACATTTTATAGATGTGATTATGCAATCTCTGTAATTTAAATTTAAATCTGATACATATTTGGAGAATGTTTGTAGGAAAGTTATTACATGCAACTTTTAGCATTAGGGTAAATGTAAGCGAGCTGTTACAAATTAGACGCACATTTTCTTTTCTTTTGGTCAAACTGTCATAAAAATACTGAACTTGAGTTTAGCTGTTTCAAGCTAAGGTGTTGGGACTTGAATTGATGTCTTTGTTTTTATTTTATATTGCAATGGAAGAAAATTTCAAGTAAACTGCACCAAGATTTAACAATCTGACTCTTAAACTCTTCATTCCATTTTTCAGATTTAGCCAACATTAAACTTCTAATCCTTACAGCATAACTAGTGAAAGGAGCAATCGAAAAGAATGAACTACTTTGTGGATCTGCATTTTTATTGATATATGTACACTTTTCTTATAAAAAGCTAAATTAGCATGAGGAGCTAATAGTTTGGTTTTACTAAGTTACATTCCCTTGTTTTAAGAAGTTGTACAAACTACTGAACAAGATTTTTATCTTCTGCCTTTTGCTTCAGGGCTTATTTTTGGGTAGAGTAGTACCTGATGATAATGCTAGTATTGTAATCCCATTAAGAACCTAATGGGTACATATGTATTCTGTGAGTTTAGTTGCCCCTCTGCCAGACTGAAATATCCTAAATCATGTATTTATCCTGCTAATATACTGAAATCTGTAGTTGACCTGAATCCTTGCTTCTTTATAGAAACTTGTGGTGGAGAACGTTGAAGTTCTAACACAAATGAGGACCAGCTTTGATAAGCCTGACCAGATGGCAGCACTCTTTAAAAGATTATCATGTGGGTAACTAGCAAGATCCTACTAAAGATACAGAATTGGTTTTTTATCTTTGTCTTTGTAAAGTAAATAATTACTCTGTATTAAGTGTATAAAAGCAGCAAAATGTATGTAAGCTATATAAACTGATGCATCTTTTCAAAATTTCCCAGTCTTCTCATGTACAGACAAAATGAGATTTCCATGTTAATTGGTGCACGGGCAATATAGTAGTGATGAATTTTCATTTTTTTTTTCTCTTCAGGGATGATAATGCATAGCTATAATTACTGGGTGCGTAGCCATAGAATAGAAAGCAGGCTTTTTTTGACACACATTTCTGATCTGATTCCATACCAACGTAAATTGCATTCTCTGGAAGGATTTTTACGTGTAGTTATTTTTAACAAAAGTAATTTTAACAAAATTATTATTATAGAGACATTTTTGGCCTCAGGAAAACGCAGAACTAACGTTAGCATCCAATATTGTCAACTGTGTTGTAACAGGGTTCATTCCATGAAGTGGTTAACAGGATATATCTTCTACTAGAAATCCCATTGTCAACTTGGCTATAAAAAACTGCTTAAGCACTGTTTATTTTGGCTCTTTTAAGGAATGCCATTGTTTCAGTACCTTGCGTTTTTTCAGTATTTTGTTAAATGTTTTCTTTCTCTTTTTTGAAGAATTGAGCTTGTAAATATCAACTTGTTCGCTATTGTTCTTCTTTCTCTTCAGCTGTTGACAGTGTTTTGAAGAGAATGACAATTATTGGTGTTATCTTGTCTTTTCGGTCTTTGGCACAAGAAGCACTTAGAGATGTAAGAAACAACTGAATATGTTCCAAATAACTTTAATTGTATTTAATTTCATGGAATCATAAGATATTTGAAGCTTCACTATTTAGAAATGCTACCTTTTAAAAGCTTGGCATGTGGGTAAAATGGCAATACTCAGTCATAACTGAACTGTGGATTGTGAGTTGGGTGGGGGGAAATCTACTTTTTGAGTACTGTTCAGCAAAATGGTACATTAAGACATATAAGTTTTAGTTTGAGCATGCTTCTCAATGTTTTCTGTGTTTAGTACATTGTAAAAGCTTTCTTTTCACTTTGTTTGCAAACAGCTTGATTTTGAGTTTATTGGGCTTTAATGTCTTAAATCTGCAAACAAATTCATGTGCATAAAATACTCATTTTAAAAAAAATTAAGTCTAGAAAAATAATGGTAGTATCTAATTGATCATTAACATTGGAAATATTTTCTTCTCATTCTGTATGTGTTTGTCTTAGGTCTTATCCTACCACATTCCTTTCCTTGTAAGTTCCATCGAGGACTTTAAAGATCACATTCCAAGAGAGACTGACATGAAGGTAATGTTTGGCCCAAAGGGTGCTGGAGTCATTTTGGGACCTTACTGAAAATACGTAAGGGGCAAGACTTTCATGCTTAGTGTGAAAAATCCAGAAACTAAGAACACCGTTTGTTTTTTTTTTTTCCCCCTAAAGAGCTAGGTAGTTGGGCATCTGCAGACTCCTAATGTTCTGGGGAAAAAAAAAAACAACCAACTGGCAGGATAAGCACAAGTCTCTAGCTGCCTGTGATCCCATTTGAGAACTCTCATGGAAAGAATTGAGCATAAAATTTATCAAATGTTAAAACATGACTAAGCAATAAAGGGAGGAATACTGAGCTGCTTTGTGGTGTGAGCAAAATAACTGGTAAAACTAAGTATCTCCAGGACTCTGTGTACGTGGTTGCACGTAATAGCTGCAAGTGTGATTTTGACCTTAAATTGAAAATTCTTGTGAACCTACCATCTGAAATGCTTAAAAATGTTAGCAGCTTAAATAAGGTGACTTGCTTCTGAATGGTAGTATGTTTCCATCCAAAAACCTTTGCTGGTACATCAGGTACCTTCTGGACACATATGTACAGTATCTGCAGCCTGGCTGGTTTTATAAGCTCTTACTGCAGCTTGGAGCCTATGAAGGCTTGCAAGCTTCTTAATGGCATTGTGGCAATTTGATTTGCAGAGAATGTGTAGTGGCATATGCATTGTGCAACTCTTCACTTTTACGGAAACAATTTTAAGAACTCTCTTGAGCAAAGTATGTTTTTTGACGGCTGGAATATGTTGTTATTCCTGAACTTGAGGTTTACATCTTGCTGTTTATTCTCGAGGAAAGAAACTTAAATTCTGTTGCGTATGAAGGTTCACTACATGAAAAAAAATAAATTCTCCTTTTTAAAAGTACATTACAAGAACAGTTGAGAGTCCATTATGGTGGGCCTCATGGTTTCAGAAGAGACAATTTAGCAGTCTGTCTGAAAATGAATCAGAGGTTGCATGAAGAATATGATATGTTACTGACATTTCACACATATGCTATTTCACTCCAAAATATAATCACATGCTCTTGGAAACTTGCAATGCTGATAAACCATCCATGAGTGTTTGATGTCCCAGAAAATGTTGAAATGCATGCCAGAATAGAGGAATTCTGTGGAAACACTATGGAAAATTAACTTTGAGGATACCGGCTCATGATAAAAATTATATCAAAATGATGCAAGTTGCCTTTGTGCTTCTCAAGAAAAGCCTTTCTAAAATTCTTAACCTATAGTTACAGAGAAAATCACCGATCACCAAAGCATTGTGTTCCATTATTGAACTTGAGGAATCAGCATGCAGAAGAGATGAGAAGTTCACAGCTTGCTTTGCTTGATCTTTTCAGAAAGCATCTTAAACCCCCTGGTATCAAAAGGATGCTGAAAAGTAGGGTGGGATAAAGGCTGCAACAGTAATCACTGAGGATGGTGTTTTACCATTGATATTTTTAGGCTGATGAACACAGATCATTTTAAACATCTCAGTGGATCTCTAAAGACATCACTGGACTCATTTGTGTCAGCAGATACGAGAAAGAATAGTACTTGCTGCTTCTCTTCTGGAAGTCACTGGAGTAATTTGCGGTCACTGGAATAATTGGATGGCAAAAAAAAGCTATTTACTGCTAAATAAAACCATGCTGAGGACCGTTCTCTGGCTTATGCCACGTAGCACCACATAGTTGCCTCTGCTTCACATAATACTTGGCTGTTGGCCTTCTCTGGGCCTGCTGTATGTAGTTCCACTGTTATTCTTAAATATACCTATTTTGTGTGTGTTTTTCCAGTTCAAAGTGTCTGAAATAAAATTTAAGTGCTGTGGTACTGTCCACCTGGTGTTTGCGTGATACCAGCCATAGATGTCACGTCCTGTGGTGTGGCGTGATGCCATGTAGGCTTGTTTGATGGCTTGGATAAATTTGGAGGACTGTGCATGGAGAAAGAGCCAAACCTGTGTAAGCTTGTCCATAGTGCCTACTGGGAATACTGGGAACTCTGACATGTACGACCCAGCAGCTCTGCCAGAGCTTTGTCTTGAAAACAGCTTGTTGGAAGGGCCAGAACTGTGCTATGAGCCTGCTAACAATTAAGCCCTGTGGACAATCAGCAGCTTATTGTCTGAGCTTTCTTCTGGCCTTGTCACATACAGCAGTGCAATTGTAAGCAACAAAGGCTTCTTTTGGGACAGTAAGGCAGACTTTTTTTTTTTCCTTAAACGAAGGCATGTCAACAGACAGATCTTTACAAGGCTTTGTACAATGGTTTGGGACAATTGCCCAATTGGGCATATTTTAGGACATAATAACATAGTAATTTCCTATGTACTGAATTTACCAAGCAAAGCATAAATAGCTTTAAAGCTGTTGATGAAATAAATACCTGTTATGAAATGTTATTTTTATTTTAGTATCCCTGAAACTTATGATTTGGGGTGACTGGCAAAATGGGGATTTGTTCTCCTTTTATTTGCTTATTTTTATTATTAAATTGTTGGGATGTCTTTACAGGCTTTTAGAAACAGGCTTGCATTTGTTCCACTGTTGTTCCTTAACCAGTTTGTTGTGAACCAGCTCTCGTCCAGATCTCTGGAATTCTTTTAATGCAGGACTGTACTCAAGCTAATGTCATATGTCTTGCTGACAGCATAGCACTGTGCAAACAGCATTGTATGCTTTTCATATCAGAACTTGCCCTTGGGTGGCCAAGCTGGAGCACTTGGATAAGGATAGCCTGTACAATATCCCCTACGTGGAGCTGACCAACCATACATGAGAATTTATGGGCAAAGTGTAAATCTCCTCAAATATTAATGGCAGTTAAGACAAATTGCTAGCGTTTCCCATAGTCCTTTGTGTTTGGTATAAACCTGCTTTTGCAGAGAGTCGTCTGAACTACAGCTTAACATACTTTGTCCAAAATGTAAATTAGGGAGAGAGAGAGAAGAACTGCGTTGAACATTTGTTAATGGCAATGAAAGATACAGCCTGGAAAATGAAATATAGTTCAAGATGCCATTAGTTCCTCCAAGTGTCAGGGCCACTTAGAGTCTGATTCTTGGCGCTTGGAATCACTAGACACTGAATCTGTATCAAATTTGAATGCTGGAAGATTTCTGCCTTACTCTAATACTTCACCACATTGTGACTTCTTGGCTTTCATCTAAAAATGCTATACTTGCAGATGTTAGCTGATACTTTAGATCTGGTAGAGAAAATCTGCTAGTTTCTTTTGAACAGTGAAGAAAGATGTAGAAACAGCTAATTGGAAGTCAGGATGTTTGCTTTGGAGGTAACGTAGAAAAGTATACAAGCTTCGTTTGGCTTGACAAAAAGAAATTAGAATTTAGCACACAAAGTACTGACCCAGCTGTTCAGTGTAGGTTAGAAACAAACAAAAATCTCGAGTCTCTTTATCTTGTTTTAGCCAAGTCACTGAAATTCCTTAGTGCCTCAAACCCTAATATGAACATTTGAAACATGACAGCAAAACTGTGCTTCATCATGTTTACACAAAAAGCATTCAATGTTGTCTTTTTTTTTTTTTTGTAATTATATTTCTTCTGGTCCTCAGGTGGCAATGAATGTATATGAACTGTCATCAGCTGCTGGGTTGCCTTGTGAGATTGATCCTGCCTTGGTCGTAGCCCTGTCTTCCCAAAAATCAGGTAAGAAGTTACAACTTCAAAAATATAAGTGTAAAAAAAAAAAGAGGACAAACAAAAAAACCCGCACCAAAAAACAGGAGGAGCAAAAAAAATAAATACAGCCAGACATGGAAGTGTTTAAAGTGCTAGGAGGACACTTTTGTATCTTGGGTCCTTTGTCTTCCTTTGATGAACTCCATAAATGGTATAAGAACATGAATTATTTGTGCCTGCTGCCTACTGATGTGTTAGCTTGAGAATCTTTTCAACCACATATGAATTAACTTGTTGACTTAGAAAAGAATAACGAGTAGACGTTGAGGGAGTTTAATAGCTAATGGTGAAAAGTGCTGTAATTTAGAGACAATGAAAATAAGACTATTGTGAACAACTACAGGCATGATCAGTTTGGCTGTACGGATCTGTAACAAATCTGTGTCACGTAAGCAGGCATTAGGAGCTGAAATGCTAGCTGAATGCACTTCACGAATTTCAGAACACTGTGTTATGGGTGTGTTACACAAGTGTTAACATGGAGTTTACAAGGAGAAACATGGTAAAATAAACATGTTAATGTTCTAACATGTATAGTGCTTCCTCTTATTTCCTTTAAAGCACTACTCTCTCAGCTTTTCAGTTTTGTTTACTCTGGCAGGTTGGAAGGCATGAAAGCACTCTTAAGGGCTTTTTCAGTCTTCAGCTTTTTTCCCTATCTTCCTTACTGAGCACGTTATTGCTTTTTTTCCCCTGTATTATTCCGCTCAGCATATTAAAGTCTTAGTAACTAAATGGTTAGAAGTGATAGGGTGGCAGCGGTTTGCCTTCATTCTTGTAGATAACAAACTGGACTTTTTGAATCTCCACCCTTTGTCTTTTGGCAAGACTAACATCATGTTCCTCTTTTCACAGTACAGGCACTGAGTTTGTTGGTGGTGGGTTTAAATTTCAGTTTGGTCAAACGTTTTATGTTCTAAACTATCTGCAGTTGAAAGGAAGTACTTCAAGATGACTTCTTAATTAAAGAACTTTTGTTTTGTTTATAGAAAACATTAGTCCAGAAGAAGAATATAAAATTGCTTGCCTTCTCATGGTCTTCGTGGCAGTCTCCTTGCCGACTTTGGCTAGTAACGTGATGTCTCAGTATAGCCCTGCCATTGAAGGTAATGTAGAGTTGGCTAAATATTTGCTATGAATGCTTTCTTCAGTAGTCCTGGTGGTTTCTTGAATAATTTTGCTTCAAATATTTACTTACATTTTGCAGTGAACAAAATTTAAAAATCAGTGTAGCCCTAATCCAGGAAAGTTCTCCTGAAAGTTACTTTAAAAAGCGTTTACTTAACTGTTGTTTGAGATAGCTTTCTATGAAAAATTAGTCTTCTACTTGAGATTTTAAGAACAGTTCAGATACTGTAGGGGGCAACCTCGTCCTAATATGTGGAATTGCTAGAGCATACATTCTGCATTAATTAGTGTGAGACTTCTTATATAATAGTGTAGATGTCTTAGTAATCTTTACATTGGCTTTGGGCCACTCATACAAGGTGTCTTTATGTTGTTCATATTTCTAAGCATAAAATTTTGAAAACAGAATCTGGAAGGTGTAAGCTGTGAACAGAATTATATCTATGCAATAGTTTAACTTTCTTATTAAAAAAAAATAAAATAAAATCTTTGCCTCAAGGAAATTCTTCACATGTAATCCACAAAAAAAAGTTCCCTTTCAGACAAAATTAAGTTTTGAAAAAAAAAAAAAAAAAAAAACAACAAAAAACCCAAACCTGACAAAACTGTTCCAACACACACAAAAGTCGCCTTTCAGCTGTTCAAGCTATTTCCTTTGTGATATGTAGCATGGCTCACATAAAAGACCATGTTTATTCTGCTTCCATTTACTGGGTACAGCATGTTTTTTCTATTTTTTGTTTTTTAAAGTTGCATTATTTTTAGTCCAGTCAAAACTTAACTCACAAAGAATGTCTAAACTGACTTCTGAAAATTTCAAGTACTAGGAAAAGACCAGAAACTCTGAAAGCCTTATGTATCAATTAGTGTAGTATGCAGATCACATTTTTTGAGAGACGTGAGATTGCTGTTTTAAATTAGGTTAATCAATGTTTTCTTCAATTTTGAGAGGTTAGGGATTTGTTAACTCTAGTTTCATTTTTAACAGATAGTGTAGCCTTTTGCTAGTTGTGAAGAAGTTGGATAAATCTCTGAGGCAACAATTAGAACTTGAACATTGATTTGGAAAGTTGAGAATTTTAAAGTTAACAGCTTTTTCCGATGAATAGGGAGAACAGTCTGTAACCCGCAGAGTTGTCATCTTGTCTGTACTCTCACAGTATTTCTACGGCTTTTTGCAAGCTTTTTCAAAGTCATGATACCTGAAGGAAAATCTCAGAATATAGGCAAGAGCAGGGAATATCTTGTGATTGGTGAGGGGCATAAGTAGAAACTTGCTTGTTAAAGGATAGTTGGGTTGGTTCTTTTTACTCAGTCCAAATGAACTTGCTTATGCGTGTTTAAGACCACATCTCTTAAATATTACTTGTTTATAGTTTTGTGAAAGAAACCCTCTGGACGCACTCTCTGCTACCAGTTTCTCCTCTGAAAGCATCTTACCTACTGTAGAGTCTCAAAACTTATACTATTTGCCAGGGGGACAGTACTAAAAGTTTTTAACAGTGATTTCACTTTCACCCCTCTGCAAATTTATTTCTAAACCTGAGGCAGGCTAGCTGGAGGTTCTGCAGCAGGTTAGAGTGCATGCAGGTTTGCCTTCTTCAAATCCCCTTCTCTGCCAAGGACCCTCTTAGTCCTCAGGATCTTAACAGGCTGAAACAGATAATTCTGTCTTCTGCCTGTTTTATGTCGTGTAGCTTAAATATTCCAGTTTCTGTGATTTCATTTACATTCAGTAACTCTTAACATGAAGTCAGACAAAGCCTGTTTCAAAGTGGGTTCTTAAAGTAAGTGCAGTTAATAAGATCTCATAAAACTGTGACTGGAGAGAAGCTATATCTAGAACTCAAATAAGCCCGTATTAGGAGTTGCTACTGCTTTTATGAGATGTGGCCTCTGTATTATGCAGTTCTTTACTGAGTGGGCTCTTTTTTATTGAGAGGAAAAGAGTCTGGCAAAAGGAATATATAAAATATGTTCACTCTACAAAAATAACTGAACAAACAAAATAGACCTTGTCAGTCCTGCCTTCCTTGCATAATATTACTTTTTCTCGTGTTCTGCTCTTATTGTAGAACATCTGGCTTTAGACAGTCAATACAGATGCTATTTCCAGAATGAGAACTTAATAAAGGCTGCTTTTTATGAAGTACATTCCCTGGACAAATCCTGAATTTATCCATCAACAAGTCACAGATTTGAAGGAGTTTCAGCTTTCTAATCTGGCAAGACGTACCTCCCAAATACAGACAGTTCTTGGACAGCTTTAGCAATGTCTGTGTTCTCTCTGCCTACTTCAAGATCAAGCCTGTTTCTTCCACTAGCCCCAGATAAAGGCTCAGACTCTAACAGATCTTTACTTTTGTTCTCAGTAAGAAATCTGAACTGCTAGTCAAATATCAGGCTAGAGGACTAATTTGTCGTCTAGAGGCTAGAATAGAGCACTAGTCTGCCAGAAACAGACTTTTCAGAACACTTGAAACATGCCACAGGTTGGAAGACAACAATTCGTCAGCTGAATTCCCTTGCTGATGCTTTTTCTACAGTCTGAGACATAAAAATAAAGTCACTTCAAAAAGTCAAGCCACTTCAAAAACAAATATAAACTTAAATCAGCAGAACTAAGCAGAACAGATGTTCTCGACATGTTCAAGGAAAGTGGTGATCTGTTCTTTTTTTGGACTAGCATATTCATGCAGCAATATTTACTTAAAAAATAAGAGACGGAGTAGGGGTATCAACTCTGGGGGGCCTGCTAGTGGAGACCCACAGGGATCTTTGCTGGGACCTGCTACTCACTGTATTCATAGACCACAGAAAGAGGGTGAAGAGCGAGGTGAGAAAATTTTCGTATCGTGTGAAATTATGGAGGCTATTAGAAGAGTAAAGAGCTGCAGATAGATATTATGACACTGAGTAAATTGTGCAATAAAATGACAGCTAAAATTCATTTTAAGTAAGAATAGTGATAGGCATGGGGAAAACAAGTAATTTTTCTCATGTGGAGTGACAGGGTCTAGCTGACCTTGCTATTCAGGAGTGATCTTGGAGTTACGATAAGTGACTGAATGAAAAAATGAGCTCAGTGCTCAGCAATGGTCAAAAAGAATTGGTCAGCATCTCAGTAGAGTTTGCACGCTTGTATGCTTTTTAACTCCTTCAAAGATCTCCTCCTGTCATATGCTAGCACCTCCCCAAGATATTTGCCCAGGTGTCTTAATTTTGGTTTAAAATAGGTAGATTTGACTTTATTTGCCTAAAAGAGATATCAGGCTTACTGAGGAGCAGTTCTTCTTCTGTCTTTGAAAACTGGTGACATTTAATCACCTTCCAGGCCTTTGAAGCCTGGGTGAATTTTAGGCAAGATGTTATGTACAGCAATTAGCAATTCGACAATTTTGTTCTTGAGTTCCTGTAGAGATCTCGGGTGAACGCTGTCTGGGCATGATGACTTGTTCAGTTACACAGAGGGGAGAAAAACAGCCAATTAGCTTGAAAAAGATCCTGCTTGCACGTGTCTTTTTAGCCCAGTCAAGTGGTAATACTCAAGTTTTGTAGAAGCCAAATAAACTTCCAATATATTATTTGTCCTTATTTCTACAAGCCACAGGGATCTTAGTGAGGTCATTGTCACCATTACAGCGTTCAGAAGGGAGATCTGTACTTCTGGTGGCTTCCCTGGTACCGAGTTCAAAGTACCAGTACTTTGCTGCTGTTGCACGAGATGCTAAAAGTTGATCTTCCGTTGTGACAAGTGTTTACCCTTTGGTGATATCTTCTGAAGAATACTGTCATTTTCAAATATGACGCTGAGATAATTTGTATGTGTTTCTGTTTAGGGCATTGCAACAACATTCATTGCTTGGCAAAAGCTATCAACCAGATTGCTGCAGCTTTATTTACCATCCACAAGGGAAGCATTGAAGACCGTCTTAAAGAATTTTTGGCCGTATGTATAACTTCATTTATAGAGCTAGATCCCCTAAAAAGAGAGGAACTCTCACCCTCTAATGCCCCTCAATCCATTTTTATACATAATCTAGCTTGCACAGTGCTGTCATTAAATTATCAATGTGTTTGTCATTGCAAGTGTTACCCTTACAGCAGCAATCATCTGCCAGTAGTCTTAATTACAAGGGCCTACTATAAAGATTTAGATTAGTATGGATGAGTATTGATTAACCAGCATTTAGTCCGATACCAATATTGCTTCATAATGCTTGTAATGTTACTTATTTTCCTGTAGTTATAGACTGCAGAGAATACAGTGTTGAATTTGATTAGGAGAAAATCAGGTCTGGGTAAGTTACTCTTCGAAGTCTAGCAATAGGTTAAAATTCATATCTTATCCAGAAAAATATCTATTGACTTTAGGAAACATTTTCAAATTCAGGTGGAAAATGTAATATTAATTTGGGATACAGTGCAATTGATTTCATATAAATCTGGTTTTGGTGCGTAAGAGAAAAGTGTATTGTTAATACAAGTCTATATGTAGCTTAAATTTAGTAGTAGTCCTTTAGCAATAGTCAGCTCTGTGTGATGTTGGAAAGTAACAGTAGCAAATCAGTACAAGTGTCATAATTGGTTTTTTTAGTGTAATCTTTAGTATTTTAGCTCATACCATCTCTTACATTGTGTGGTACATGACAGGGAAGAGAAATGTGCAATGCCTATAAAATCCAGATTTTGTCTAGTAGACTCTTTCCCATGATGTGTTGGACTCTTTAGTTTATTTTACTTTTTCAAAGAAGGTAACTCCAGAGTGCCTTTTGAGCTGTACCTTTTGACATGCCTGCCCTTCTTAAACAGTAACTGTCTGATAGCAGTATGTTACTGGGATATTTGGGGAGCAAAATTTTTATGCTTTAGAGGAGGCTGGAGATCAAAGCTTCTGAAATCCTTAGTGATGGTTAGAAAAAAATCAAAAGCCCTTAGGTGGTGGTGATGCATTTTAAGTACATTTTGGTGTGTTGCCTGAGTAGAAATAGAATTTTTGAAGTGGCTCTTAATTAGCCAATACTTGAAGGGAAACTAAAGGCTAAAATGGCACCTTCACTTTAATTTTTAAAAATTACTACTGATTTTGAGTGATTCTTGTTTCTTGCTGTTTGGCCTTGAAATACAAAAAAAAAAAAATCTTGCCTCCCCCCTTACGCACTTACTGGGGTAGGATAATGGTAACTCCCTGTAACTGGAAGTCCACAGAAACAATTTTTTTTTTTTTCCTTAAAAGGATCTTTCCTTTCTGGAAGTTCATTGCATTTGGTAAAACAGTAAAAAAACCTTTGGCCATTGACCTTGTCTAATGCAACTGCTGGCTGTAAAAGATGAAAGAGAAATGGTTGTGTCAAGTTGCATACGTTTGACAAGTGAAGGAAACCAGTATAGTTTCATGTGATAAAAACACTTTTGGTATGAGGTTTGCATTTTTTCAGTGTTTACGAACTGGTTTCAGACCACTGCTTTTATTGCACAGACCATGACTTGATGGTTCAGATATTTTGATAATCTCTCTTTTCTAACACCTTTTATATATCACTTACTGTTAGTCTGAAAGAAAAACATTTCTATTCAGAAGAAAATGTAGTGCTGGGGATGATCTGCTTTCCTGTCAAAGCTAATTAAATACGGAAAAAAACTTACAAGATTATTTAATACTGATGAGTATATGCTAAGATTATTTTTGAAGTATGTGCATTCACTTTATATTAAAATGATTAATGACAATTTGTTCAAGAATAATCTTGATTTAGATTTTCAAGTTAGCATTTTAAGTTAAAATTAATTTCTGGTAAACGTGGTTTAGGCACATTGCCATTGCTTGGTTCGAGGGCATGAATGATGACTGTACATCTGAAAGCTGAAAAGAGGCTTTTTCAAATTTCTGTAAGGCATGAAAACATGGTTTATCAATGCACCTGCAAGTTAAGTATTTTACTGTATTCTGTCATCCTGAGCTTGTAAATACCCAAGTACATGATACAAGTTTCTAGGCTGTCACTTAAAACTAGTATTGTAGGGTTGCTCCTGATCTGATAGAGTATTATTCCTTTACATTTAGGATGAGATTTCTTCAATTAAAAATATAGTTTAGGAAGTAAAATTTAATTTGTCCTTCTGTTGCAAAATGGGTATAACTTCAAGCAATAAAAACTCCAATCACTTTAAATCTTATAAAAATGCAGTAAGTTTGTGTGTTTTGGGAGGGACAGAGAAAGTGAGGTCTTGATCGCATAGAAGTTCCGTCATTAATTTCAGTAGACTTTATCATGGTCAACCAATGATAACAACCAAAAACTCTTTGCAATAAATTAGTTCACTTTTTGTATTAAAATAGCTCGTATTACTTATTAAGCACTGCTAGAAATAAACAAAAATGGCTCACTGAGACTAAAGCCCAGTGGTTTGTGTGTTCAGGATTACTTACTTTCCTTTGTAGTTATCAGTACACCGCAGTGTCTGGCTAAGATACTGATTTCTTCAGAAAGGTTTTGTGTGTTGATAGCAAAATAGCAGAAGTTGATTGATGCATTGTTTTACTTATTGCTTTGAAATACTTGTTTTTATGTAGCTTGCATCATCTAGTCTACTGAAGATTGGCCAGGAGACAGACAAAACTACTACAAGGAACAGAGAATCTGTTTACCTACTACTAGACATGGTAAGCTTTTGTCTATTTTATGTATTACTAGCTTAAGGAATAGGCTCCACCTTGTATCATTCAACAAGGCGGGGTTTGGGTGTCACTCGTGTTGTAGGTCATCAACCAGTGGAATTAATTTTTATGTCATTCTCCCTGGCATTCTTATGTTGGAAATTAATTCTTTTCATTCCCCCAACATACACACACGTTTTTACCAACATTTTTATCATTGTCCTTTGTTGTCTAGAACATTGTATCACAGTGTTCAGATCACTTTCATTGATCATGTAGTACATACGATATTAAAATGAAATTTCACATTAAAGAAGCACTGTTCGGAGTGTGTGGCGGGAAAATCCTTTTGGAATCTTTTGGAAGTGGCAGGAGTGCTATATGTCTATGTGGGAAAGCTGAAGTGACTAGCTTTGAGAAGTGATCAGTTTATAGCAACGTGTTTCTCCCCAACGTTTAAACTTTGTATTATTTCTTTTTGCTCTGAAATATGTGAGTGGTGTTGTGGTGGTGCAGACCTGCAGTATCTCCATGAAATAAATTAGCAGCAGCAGGCAGTAGAAGGTGTTCTGCAAACTGTGCGTTTCTGGTATTTTTCAGATTGTGCAGGAGTCTCCATTCCTGACAATGGATCTCTTGGAGTCTTGTTTCCCTTACGTCTTGCTGAGAAATGCATACCATGCTGTCTACAAACAAAGCGTCACATCCTCTGCCTAAGTATCTACTTACTGGAGATAAGACATAGCACGCATCTATGTGGCCTCAGTTTTATCTGTAAACTGTGGAGCTATTTTACTTTATGGCCTGATGAACAGTTTTGTGGATTATAAACTTTTTCCATAAAGTTGTATTTCTGATCAGTGGTTTCTTAATATGGTTGTACTACAATATAAGCTTGGTTTATTTTAGGTTGCACATTCATGGAAAATCTTTTTTCTCATTTCTTCCTTTTTTTTTTATTTTAGAGCATCAGTTATGTTTAAAAAAAAAAAAACTACTTCTGCTATATGTTTTTTGATATTGATCATGCAAAAGAGAAATTGCTTGTTTATTTCCCAAAAGAAAAATGTATTTAGTGATTATTTTAGATAGTGTAGCTTTCATCTGTGTGTAAATTATTTCATATAGGGAGAGTTATAATCTTGTACCTATTGTTCTTATTGAAAACAAATATTGGATGTGCATTTCTGTGAAGTAATTACAGCATTTCTAGTTTTATTTTGAAACATTCACCAATGTACGTACTATGACACTATCTAACATTAAAAATGTTACAGGACTGCTTATCTTTCAGACAGCGATCCTCTCCCGATACTCTTAAACAACAGCAAGTGGTGTTGTTTGTATAAAGCATAGTGGAAATTTTTTTTAAACTAACTTCTGTGGTGCCCTGTTGGCATTAATACTACCATTGTACCCTGCTGTATAATAAACATTCTTACACATTTATCACATGTTGATAAATTGTTAGCCCTTAACCACTTTTTATATGTTTTAAATTTTTGAAATTCAAGTGTACCTTCCATAACATACAATAAACACTAGACTGTATTATCTGTAGGTGAATTATTTTTAATATAAATGTTATCCTAGTATTTTAAGCTTAAACTGTGCTGTTGTGCATTGATTTACATCTCACAGTTCATTAAATATCAATCCTTAGAGCTTTTATGTGAAGCCTTCTTTTAATCCTTCACCTTTTGACTTCTGCAATACTGGATCTTGTAAAAAGTTGGAAGAAGGAATTAAAAACAATGTAAAAAGTGTCAGTTTAGTGCCATTATCCTTTAAATCTTAATTTTACATAATAAAGCGAGAAAAGCATTTATATGGTATGCAGCGATGCCAGTTGTATGCATAGAAATAAGTGTATTGTTAAAGTATAAAACTTGAAATAATCATAAAACAGGAGAGTGTTGCTAAAACCTTAACATCAAGACATTACTGACACAGAGGTATAATAGGCCTTTTTTTATCAGTCGTGCAAATTGGCATGCAGGATAGCATTGGCTCATTTAGCCTGAAAGCTGACCAGATGGTTGTGCTCTTTAATCCCCAGCATATAAAAGCTATGTGTTTCTCAACAGGCTCTGGACATTGTATAGAGCCCCTGTTCTTGATGCAACTTACATGCGTGCTGGTAACTTTTTCTATTATGAAAGAGCTGTTGTGTGCTCAGTTACAATAGCTTCCTCTGTCCAGAGGGAAAAAAAAATACTGGAATAAAATTGTCCTAAGGAAGTAAGATGGTACATCTGTATTTTTCCTAATTACGCATTTTGTTATAACCATGGGACTGTTTTTAAATTGATAATTTAGTACCATAACGAATACGTTTGTTCATAAAGAAGTTAGGTCGAATGCAAGACTTGAGTTCTGTTCTGTAATATTTATAATCTAATAAGTTCAAATGTCTTGATTTTAATTAAGATTTTGATTGTCATGTGGCCTTTTGTGGAAAAATTATGCCTGTTTTCAAGACTGACCCTTGAAAAACTCAAGTTTAAGAAATAACCTATGTTGTGTCTTTAATCTTCTTAAGTACAAAGCAATTACATTTCGTTGTTTACCCTCGGATCCCTGTCAGCTCTCCACTATCTGAGGTGTTACTGAACTAGGCCTAGGAAATAGGTAATCTCTGACAAACGGATAACAAGTGCAGTATCTCTGCAAGAAGCTACTTCTGACGCAGTCAGATTAGATTTAGTCATGAACCTTTTAGCCTTAGGAGTTTCCGTGGGGCCCTGACATGGTCTCACTGTGCTGTCTGGCACACAAAAGCCTGAGATGATGTCTTTTTAACTACTCTTCCTGCAAGAACTTGGATCTGAGCTTGCTCCAAACCAGAGAATGGGGAAACTGGGGACTCGTCCATGTATTGGTTGTGTTCTGGAGTGGTTTTGAAGGGTTTCTGGGTGGGAGGGTGTACTTGCTTTGTTCTTGCTTGCTGTATTTCTATTATTTCTGGTTTCAGCTGAACTACCACAAAGCTGTTTAGGGTTCAGCCTGCTTGTGGAAGGCAGAGCACAGCAAGCATAGTCCTCAAGGCAACCCATGTCCATACGCTACACCAAACCATCATAAGCCTGTTGAACCAAGTTTGGGGAAGAGGGTAGAGAAGATATTCTTTCTCTGAAGCCGACAACGCCATGTCCGCAACTTAGTAAGTTCAAGTGTTGAGACTGTATATTGAGTCATCTCAGGTGGCCTTTTGTGCGTTTCCAGAAGTGTTTGTAATTCCTGGAGCATGAAGCACAGACGGCTGAGTTGGTCCCATACGGAGCCAGTTTGGATCAAATGTCTGATTCGCGGGCGAGGGCTCTGCCTCATGCGAGAGAGAGCATGGAAGAAGAATGTCCTGTTGCTGCCCAGAAAACTATTTTTATAATTTAAAAAGATGCGTCCATCAGGACAAAAGATTGCCATTGGAAACAGGGGCTACTGTTAAACCTTTTTTGCTGTAGCAATTTGTTTTCTAGATAGGAAAAGGAACTGGTAACCAAACTTGACACTTGGAGTACACTAGTTTTGATGGACTGGAGAATGGCATTCTCCCCAGAAAATGTTTCAATGAGGCCGGTGATTTGAGGAAAGATAGAGCCTTCTGCAGCAGGTCATCATGGGCTTGTGTGACTTCAGAGCTTATTCATTCCAGATTCAAGAATTCTCGCCCATAAGTAAATGTGCCTTGCCTCGAAACTGTATTTTTGCCAAATGTTTCCCTGGTCCTGGGATTCAGCATTGTGATTGATATTAAAAAGTGAACTCACAGTGACTTACCAGTAACTATTATAAATTCTGTAAGTTCGAGTATGTCTGAACTGATGCTGTAACATTATTTTTTTTGGTGAACTGCTCTGTCAAGCTGAACCCAACTCCAAGCTAGGTTTGGAGGTGTAGTCAATTATCCTGTTGAATCAATGAGAGTTTTTTAGACATAGGCTTCAAATTGTGTTCATATTCAAATTTAAGCATCTTTTAACTCCGTAATACATTTTGGATACTCTAGGAGTAATTTGTTGTAGTTCTATTCCCTACTAAACTTGGCTGACAAATTAAGGACTGAATGAAAAGAGGGAAACTGCTTGCATTTCAATCCTCCTGGCTAGCCCTGAAACACTGACACGGCTGGCTGTGCAAAGCAAGGTAGTTTAAGTGACAGCTGCACACATTTGATTTGGTTTCGTGGACGAGGAGCACCGTTTTCAGTGTTGTCAAATAACCAGTTTTCAAAAATCTTAAAGTTCTGCCTATTTTTTTTCTTCAAGTACAATTTTTTGAATCGTTTTTATGATAAAGGTAAATCTTCCCCTGAAATGACAAAAGTTTTGTTGTTTTTGTTTTTGGTGGTTTTTTTTTTTACTTGAATTGACCACTCCTTGGATGCTTTTGCTGTTTGTCATGTTCTAAAGTCTGTAGATATTCGTACTAACATGAAAAAATGGAAATGGCCGCCTGACCTGTGTCCAAAACCATATCTAATTTGCTATTAGTCATGCTGTTTCTGGTACTACTAGGTCAAACCGACCTGCTCCCTGGATGTGGTGTCAGGGTGTCTTATGTAATTCAGTAATAGAAAATGTTGGTATAAAAATCAGAGTGAAAAGCGTATGTTGAGCTTGGCGTGAAGCAAGGGGATTTGAATAGTTTTTTGTTTAGACTTTCCGGCTCTTGCCTTGTTCATGATAATAGTAATCTTAAAAAGTGCCTTCTCACAAACAACGAAGGTAAATAATAAAGAATTATACTGACACCTGTGTGAGTCTGGACGCGAGCTGCAAAGCTATTGCAGCCGAATGTTTACACCCCTGATGCTAGTAAATCCAGTTCATTGTCCATTAACAACATCATTTCATATCTTGTCAGTACTCGCTTCAGGTGGCGGCTGGAAGATGGGGACGGCATTATCGCAGGTTACCCGCAAACTCTTCTGCTCGTGCCCTCCCTGCCTTTGTCACTGGCCTTTGAGTTTGGCTGAATTTGAGGTAAACTCAGTGGGCGGCTAGTGCAGAGAACAGAAGACTTGCATTTGGCAAGAGCGGTATTATTTCTAAATGCAAATTAAATGATAATTTTTTAATAATAGCAAGGACACAATAGCGACAACAATGAAACCATTCCTTGCATAGGCACACAAGGGAAAGGGAGAAGTAAAACTAAGAGCGCACTGTAAATTAATCTTATGCTAACTATGGCAATGCAAAAGAGGAGTGAAAAGAAGAAGGGAGGTAAGAGGGGAGTTGAAAGTAGGGATCACAGAATGCTCAGAGAAGTTGGGAAAGTCGTGGCTCAGTGGTTCTGAGTCCATTTTGTAGCTCAGAAGTCTTATCTGACACTTCATGGATTAAATCTAGGTTGTATCTCACAAACTTCAGAATTGCCTTTAAAAGTTTCAACTGAGGTGTCATCTGTTTTCTACTCTGTACATGAAGCACGCTTGTCCAGCTTTAGGGTCATTTGCAAATAAAGGATGCTTGAAAGTGTAAAAGAGCATGTGTTTGCCAAGACCGAATCAGCAGAACTGGATAGGAACATCTCTCTCAGTGTCTTTAGTGCCTCTCTCAGTGAGACACTAAAGATGGTCTGTGCTGTTTGGCTTTAGTTCCATTTATGTCCCCAAAGTGGAAGATGTCAGGAGTGATGTTTAGTGTTACAATGAGATGAGGTAAGTGAAAGAGTTCATCTCAGCAGTTTATTATTTTGGATAACAAAGCACTTCAAAGGGCCGAAAAGCAGCAGACAGAATGGGGTGAGCCTGTGACGCTCGCTGTAGAGATAACGTTATTAGGGGAATAATTGCAGTGCCATTTTCATAACGATTTTTGTTTGAATGCCAAGAAAGTACATGAACTTTTATGTAGTAAAAGCTCAGAGAGAAACCATAGCAGCAAGTAGTAACGCGTTTGAATTTTATCATATAAGACTAATTGTTTGCTGGCTAATCTGTGGTGGCACAGGTGCCGGTTGAAGGTGGGCACAATCATTTGCTAAGGGGTGTGTCGAATCAGAGTTCATTTGGGTTTAAGTATGTCTCAAAATCCCAGTTACTGATGGAAGATCCGAGCGGCGAGAAAGAGAAGTTGCGCATCAGTATTGTAATGTTGCAGGTAGGTGATGGGGACGGAGAACAGCGAGTAAGGACACAGGCTCTGGTGTAACGCTGAGGTGCCCGGCCCTCACCTTCTAGGTCTATGTGCTGCTAAGCACTCAGTGACCCTCCTGTGAAGGGGGAGAATGAAATAAAAACCAGTGGTAACCACTGAGGACCATTTAAAAACCACCATATGCGCCGTTTGAATCGAACAGGAGGGGGCTGCGGGCGCCTGGGTGGTTTGCAGAAGCACTGGAGCTGAGATGCAAAGCAGGTGAAGCCCCTGCTGCCTTCTCCCTGAGGAAAGCTACCAATAAAAAAAGAAATCCCGTGGCATTGGAAAATATGTTTTTCTAAAGTGGCATTCTAATGATTCCAGCATGGTGACTGACAGTCCTGCGAACAGAGGATGGGCTCATCAGGTATTTAATTATTCCTTAGTGAGCAGTTAAAACATGCAAGCTTTTCTAAGTCACAGAATGTTGATCGAGTTTATTCCTGTCCGGTTAAACTGGCAAATATTTGTGCGTATGCTTACGAGCTATGCTGCTAAAAAAGGATTTGTGTTTCCAATTTTAGTAAGCGAGCCTGTGGCTTTGGGGAGAGGAAGAAAGCGGCATTGTTGTATGAACAGTCTATAAATGTGGAGAAAAAAAAAAAAAAAGCCCCAAAACCCCTAGCCTGGGAAAAGCTTGTTGGGAGGTTAGTTTTATGGATCTTATGAAAGAAATACTAGGGGAGGGATAGCAAAATGGCCACACTTAAAACCTATAAATATTTTCTGGAAAAATGCCACTAGCTTTTTCCCTTGGTATTAGTTGAGCTATGGAAGTTTGTTGAGGAGTAAAGCCACTTTAAAACATTTAGTTATCAACACTCTCATCCTATTGTTTAACTTTTTCTTTTTTTATTAGTTAAAAAAGCATTTTTGGTGTCATCAGGGAACTGGAGGATGATAAACATGTTAATATTTTCCTGGGCATGCTTTTTATTCTGCCACAACTAAACGCGTGGGATTAAGAACTATGATCTGAAAGTCCCAAAGTACCCGAAATATCCCACAAATCACTTTTTTTTTTTTTTTTGGGGGGGGGGGGATTTCACACTTTTCTCCCTAAACTCCTCCNGGTAAGGGTTCCGCAGAAAAATAAGATTTAATTTTTTTTAAGAGACTGAGCACTTTAGGCTAGGCTCTGGCTTATGTTATTGTGGAATGGCTTCACACTTAAAGAAATCATGGTGACATTTGTGCTCTTCCTTAATTTTGTGAATCTTTCTATACCTATTTTCAACTCTTATTCTACTATGTCTCACAGAAGTAAAGTGGCAAAACGTGACTTCGCGAGGGCATTCTCAGCAGCGGCTGCAGCCTTGGCAACCGTGCCCAATCTTTAAGGCTCTGCAGTAGATCAAAAATGGGACAAGAAACTGAGTTTTGAAGTCAAAAAATAAGCGTCAAGGAGGTACTCATCTGGAAAGCCTCGTCAGCTGCACGTGCCTACTGCTGCCAGGGGTCTGATGGAGAAAGTGTGCAGTGGAGGCGTACATGTAAGGCAACTGGGAATCTTAACCTGGAAGAGTTAAAAACTTCTCTGCGCATGGCTCGACTTCTTAAAATGATATTTTATTTTTTTTTTTAACGGGATTAGAGTTTATAGTTCGCGGTTTTCTAGAGCATCTGCTGTTTGTGTGGCTCGCAGGTGCGTTAGGCAAAGGCCAAGTTTCTCTTCCAAAGTTTGCTGAGGTTCCCACACAGAGCCCTCTGTGATCCCACCAGTAATGGCTAAAAACACGAGAAAAATACACACGGGCTGTGTTGGCTTCTATTTATAGGTAATACTTGATCCTAGGGCATGTCAACCCCAATCAGCTCCCGCTGAAATCAGCGGCGAGGCTGAGTTTCAGCACCCGGCGATATTGGGCTGTTACTGTAAAACTCGACTGTTTGTGCAGGGCTTATTTTTAGGCACGGGTGTGATTTGGTACTTAATACTGCTGGGCGCTGCTAATAAATCTGGGTAAGCGGGAGCAGAGGCAGGCTCGGGCGGTGCAACCGGAGAGGCTGTAAATCTGAAATTGCAAATTTATGGTTTAACAAAATTAAATTCTGAGTGGTTACGGCCTTTAGGCTTGGCATCTCAAATTATTTCTGCAGGGGCCAGACTAGAGATGCTGCGTAATGTATACGGTATTACAGACCTTTGCAGGGTTTTTTTTGCCTTAAATGCTCCATCTGGAGGTGATTATAACTCAGAGAGGGTTCAGTGGATTCTGTTGTCTCTAGTATGGCCCACAGTGGGAGGGAAGGATGTACTTTCCATTATCTGCATGGTCATCGTAATAGCATATAGCAATTTGCTGCATTGGAATAATGAACCGAATGCATATTTAAATTGAACATCTGTACATAACACTACCACGGAGGCTATCTCGCATTCATAAATACTTGAGCAATTGTTTAAAAAATAAAACTGTGTGTCGGGAAGCGAAGCAGCCAGTGCAGCAGCAGGTCCCCACCACCGCAGCAAGAACTGCCTTCAGGACGCTAATTACATTTCAATTAGTACAGTTAAGTGAGTGTAGATCGCTGGACTTCATCTTTGCACTGGAGAATTGCTGTATTAAGACAGACCGATGAGGAACAGTGGAATTAAATAAAAATGGAGCTGCTTTACTTTGAAATGCAGGCGAATGCCTTCCCCGTCTTAAGTCCACGAGCTCGAGTTCTGCCCAACCAACTGTGCTTTGGGGGTGTGAGCAGCTCAGCTCCTTTTTGCTGTTTTCTTAGTATTTTCCACAATGTAAATTGATCTGCAAGTATTTAGACAAACATGGTAGTCTTACAGCACTCACAAGATTGTTACCTGAAGGGGGACCTTCATGGAACTGGGGACAAAGTTTCTGTTCTCAACGCCTCTGAAAAACAGGTTCTTCTCCCATTTTCTTAGTTGTAAGTACCTGCCTGAGGCTTTTGCCTTATTTTCCTATACTTTTGGTGATAAACTTCCATGACTGTCATAACATCCAAGTATCTTCCTAGGAATTCTTCACTAGGAACAGAGAGCTGGATGTATGGTGACACATCAGAAAAAGCGCTTCTACTGTTCTGTATTTTGAAATGGGAAAATATTCTGAATGTGATCACAGGCTTTCGGCAATTTACTTACAAAGAAGAGAGATTTGCAGCGGACATGACATTTAGATGATTTTAAAGATTTGGAACAATAAAAAGCTCTCTGGCATTGATTTTAAATTTGGTGCACTGGTCACAAATTTGAGCAGTTATAGATTAGACATAGAAAGCATTTGTTGCCTCTGAATATAAGATGTGGTCTCCCAAAGGAAAAGATGGAAGTTCCATCCATTGCTTTACTCAAATGTGCACTTAATGCGTGCTAAGCCAAGGGATGGGGAAAGTTGTGGACATCATAATCCCATCTAAACAAGAAACAGGAGCATTTCTGTTTCCCCTGAGATCTCCTGTGCTCAGATTTGCACAATCCATCCAGTATTGCGCTTAAAATGAGCTGGGAGGTTGGTCGGAGGGGGATTGCAAAGACGCGTCAGGAGGGTTCGGCTTCTTGTCTTCTGCTATAAGTCCACCTTCAGCGTGGCTGGGTGCTTTGAGAAGCACGTACCGCTTGCAATAAGTCTGGCTGTGCTTTTCGGCAGGAACGCTGATGCAAGTTACAATGTCCAGGTGGAAAACCAGCATTGCAGGTATGGAGAAGCTGCCAGGCCTGACGCGGCCGCGAAAATCTGGGCAAGTCCCAGGCAGCACAGAAATCCACCATGCAAAATAAGACTTCTATAGGAGACGTATACGAGTGTGTGTCTATGTCCATAGACTGAGAGCCTACAACAGGCAATATTAAACAGAATTGCCACTGGCATCATTTTGTCTTTGAAATGCATGATAGTTGAGCTTCTTGGTGTTTAAAGATAAAGCGGCATATTTTCCTAGCTGTACTGTTAATTTTACCAGTAGCATAGGATGCAGAGCACTAGGCGAATAGTTTTGGTTTGGGTTTTTTTTTTTTTTTGCTCGGACTACAAGACGACAAGTCATGTGACCAAATACTAACATGAAAAATTTGTTTCTAGGAGGCATGCGGATCCCAAGGGCACGGGACAGTTAATAATGAGCCATCTAATAAAAACAGCCCCAAACATTAGGAGTCTGAAAGAGACTGCATTTAAAGAACCTTTTCTTCTTCCTTGCTGCTTCCAAGTCATCCATGTAGAGTCTTGAAAGATGATTAAAATAAGTTAATAGTCCCTTGTGTTTTGTCTACCTGAGGGAGCTGAAACAAGGCCCCAGCTGGAACAGGAAATGTACAATAAATCCCATTTTTATGACTCTCTTAAGTCAATGATTTTATGGTTTTAGTAACAGACATGTAAGAAGTATTTTAGGTTTTTGGTTTCGGTGAATTTCTTGGTTGTTTTTGATTTGTGGGTTTGTGTTTGGTTTTTTTTAAGGCAGTGTATATAAGCAAATTAAATTGCATGTAATCCTGAGATTGCTACAGAAAAGTTCAGGAAAGCGAAAACCTGGTCTGAAGAAGTATTTTTATCTCAGCTAGTTTTCTTCTTAGGTACAGCCTGAATAGATATGGTCATGCTTGCACTTTGTTTTTTCAGCTGGAATGGGCAGGAGCAGCCCTTAAAACGTAGTAGCTCGTTTATCAACAGCAGCCCACTGGGCACATGGGTAGCTTGAACCATTAAGGCAATGGGAAGCCCACCAAGCGTAGGATGAGCTTGCGTCTTCTCCGAACACTGTCGCGGGCTGCTGGTCTGAAGAGTCTGGCTGAGCATGCAACCTTAAAGGGAAAAGGTGACTCATAATAACATCACCTAGGACTTACATCCTAACACAAGCTGTTCCCTGCGGTGCCAAGGGGGTTTATGGTATCTAAAATATAAATGTGCCGCGCAATGTGGGCCCTTCATCAGGGTAGATGTTAGACCAGGAAAAATGACATGCTTGTTCTGCATTTTTTCCTGATCTTCGCTCTGATTTTCCCTCTCTGAATTTCACCTCTTCCTTGTTCCTTTCAGACACATACTCATTTCTCAACAGGTCGTAACAGACTATGGAGTCATACGCATCCACAGTGTCTACTTAATACCGCTCCTCTTAGAAATTTTAAAAACAGATTTGTTGATGTGCCCCAAGCCAGAATAGATGCTATCTGGTTTGAGCTGGGCTCTCGTCCTCCCTGTGCCTCCCCTGGCCTATAAGCACCCCCTGCCTCATAGAGGTGAGCTGCTGGGATGTATATATGGGGATGTTTCGTATACCTAAAGGGAAAGACTATAGTACTTGAGGAGAGAACTGATGCTATAGCAAATGCACTCAGGATTGCCTGGGCTAACACTCGTTCGTCTTGGCCAAACCCATATGCATTTCTTACTGTTCCAAAGAAGGCTTCAAATTTCAATTTTATTTTTAATAAGGTAATCTTTCTATTCAGTAATGTAGTTTTTCCAGCTGAAACTTAGAATACACGCATTTCTATATTTTAAGCCATGAAGTTTTGCTCACGTACCGTTCTAGCAGCTGAGCTGGACATCAGAGCATCTCAGAAAGCCAGCTCTTGCTTCTTAAGCCTGTTGCTGTTTATCTAACTCCCATGAGAGAAAAACAAGCGGGGGGGGAATACACACTATGTAAGGAAAAAACCAACAAAGGAATAAATTAATGCCAGCTGTCTGGAAGCAGTTCCTTACTCAGCTTCCTTCTGGGGAAGGGGGCAAGAACAAAGCCCTCAATCCCTTTTCATGTTCTCTGCAGCCCTTCTCATACTGCCACATTTCTGTACCCAAATACAGTCACTCAGCCATCCCCGGAGCTGTGAGGGTTATCCAGCCACCTCCCACTGAAATCCATCCTCGCAGCACCACAGGGCCACTGAGTTGTTGGTGGTTTTTTGGCTTTTTGGGGTTTTTTTTGTTTGTTTTTTTTTTTTTAATGGGGTTATAAATGAGTAACTGAGGGCAGTTTGGCCCTGGGCTGCGTTTTGCGTTGTTGTGGGTTACTGTGATTCTTGTAGGGTGTAATAACAATAATAAACTTTTTTTTCCTGTAATTTTCGTATGAGCTACTCCAGGGGCAAATCCTCGCCTTAGGCCTCAGCCCCACCGACGACTTGTTTATTCTAGGAAATGACTTTGTGTGATACTATGGGCCGCGGTAGTATTCTTTAAATTTCTAGATCTGTACCAAGCCCTCAAAGCCCATCAGGAAACTCGTCGGCAGGCAGCGCCGATCCCCCACCGCTGCCTTGGCATGCTTTTATTAAGAAATTCCTGCTAGTCAGACACGACATTGAGCTGATGTAATGATAATACAATAATTTGACTAACCCCTTTTGGAGTTGTACAAGATTAGGAATCTGATTACTGTCACCACCCACCCCTGAAGGTTTAACATTGCCCTTGTTGATGTAAGCTGCAGAAAAAGATTTTTGTTTTCTCCTTAAATCTTAAGGAGGTGGCAGGAGGGAAGGGGATGAAATTCCCAGCAGCGGTGTGGTGTCACCCAAAGTAAAAGCGGTTTTCCTGCCGCAGCTTTTTGACCGTGTATGAGCTTTGGGTGAAAATCTGTGCATCATTTGTGCGGTCATCTGGAAAATGTGCACCCTCGGGGCCCTGTGGTGCCCGGGGAGGGGTGAGCAAATCTCTTCCCCTCTGCCAGCACAGTCCTCCCTCTGCAAAACAGGGGTGGCAGTTTTGACCTCTCTTACGCAGCGTTTTGAGACTGGTGGCAAATTCTAGATACCACAGCACGCGCTTTGCTCGGCTAACTTATGAACTTCATATTCCTCATTTTAAGTATGTACGTGCATTTTAGTTTCAATTAGCAGCTTCGGTGTTTTGCAGCAACTGCATGTGAAGACAGAGAGCAGGTTGTTACTTTGCTCTCTTCCTCCAGCCATTTCATTTTCCCTCTAGCGTAACCTCTCCACGTGCAGGGCAAAGCACTGCAACCGCACTCTTAGAGGATGAAAACTCAGCCCTCCCCTTTGCTGTCTCTTTTCCTCCTTTAGCAGTCTCCCCACCTGTTTAAAAAGGTGTCGAGAGTGGCTATCTTGCTTCTGTATAACAGAAAACAACTCAACAGACATCACGGTTTAGATATTTGATAAAAATGTATGATAAAGAAATGTTTTGGGTTGGTAACCAGATTGCCTTTGCCAAGTTTCAGCCAGACCTGAGGTTGGCTTTTTTTTTGTTTTTTTTTGCCACCAGGTATAAGCTGATTTATACTGCAAACACGAAGAGGTAATTAAGAGCCCTGTCAGCCAGCAGCCCATCCGTCCCGCTGGCAGCCGGTCCTCGCCTGGGCACTGGCACCGGCTGCCTCCCCCACTGCAACAGCAGGAGGGGCTGCAGCGGAGCGGGGCGGTGGGTGATGCTCTGCCAGCTGAATGCATAGGAGGTACCTTCACACCGACCCTGGGAGATCACAAGCCAGATCTCATGGGCATGTATGTTAGTGCTTGTGAGTCTCTGGGGTTGTCAGCATTTGCTGTACTGAGAAAGTATTTGCAGTATTTTTAGTGGTTAAAAAAAGAAGCGCAAGGTCATCTCTTGTAGGTCATGACTTGGGGTAAAAAATTTAACTTATTTAATTGATGATAGCCTTATAGCACGCATAGGAATATTCACTGTATCGATGCCTTTTCCTACAGAGCATAGGAAATGTTTTTAAAGCTGTTCTGTGTAATTATCAATTCTAAAACAGATTGGAGGTGATCTGGAAAATTATTCCCAGAAATAAAATACGGAGATGAGAAAACTTCACATTGAAGGGGAAGAACATGAACTAGAGTTTATTCATGTCACTGGTTCCTTTGCATCGCTCTGGCCCATCTTGCTCAACTTGGATACCCTGGGATGCGCCACTCCCACATCCATCATCGCTGCCAGGTTAGGTCCCGCAGAGAAAGCCAGCGTATTCAGTTCCTAACCAGCTGGGTAAGGTTTTTATTACACTGCCTATTTTTTAAACACATATTTTACACTACAAGAGGAAATTCAAGCCCCAGACCTTGCTGGGACTAAATTTGAGGAGCTGAGAGGGTGAGCCAAACCAGATCTCTTTTTAATTCCCCCTGCAGACGAACAAGCTCGCCTTTGCCTCCCTTCGTGGCTGTCCTGCACGCCTGGGTGCAGGCTCCAGGGCAGGGGCAGCCCGACTGACGCCTCCTGAGCCTGTCACACGCATACACGTGTATGGACATTTCTACTCGTCTCTGAGGCCCCAGGTTTCCTTCTGGGAGTGCAGGGAAACAATTCAGTTCTGGAACTTAGCACCTGCCTGTGGAGATGGAAAAATAAGAGCCCAAATACTTGTGCAGAGATGCTGAAACATGCACATGGTGCCTCCACTCCACTGGCCTTATTACAACTCCCTGTTTGCCTGACGTGTGCCTTCGCTGGAGCCAACAGCGCTTTTGCAGCCGAGTTAAAGGGATCAACGTTTGATCTGCAGTGATAACTTTAAAAAATGCAAAAAAGCCATTCCAGTCTTAGTACCCTGCGTTTCTGAGTCCGTATCCATGGTTGCTCTCACAGCCCATGCACAGTTTTGGGCCGGTTTCTGAGCACTAGCTTCTAGTAGGTGTGTTTCTACAGACGGGCTTGATTTAATGGCAGAAACTGAAGTAATAAATCGGCTAACGCCACAGTAAAACCAAACCAAACACATGATCAGGAGGTTGCTTGATAAATCTCTATAAGTAGAAATAATTTATTCAGTGAATAAATGTTAGTTCGTTTATATCAAGGCTCTTTCCAGATCAAGTTGGGCGACCCTTTGTTGTGCCATTGCTCTGCAACTGCTTAAACATCTACAACTACCTGAAAGGTGGTTGTAGCGAGGTGGGGGTTGGTCTCTTCTCCCAAGTAACAAACCATAGGACAAAGAGGAAAGGGCCTCAAGTTGCACCAGGGGAGGTTTACATCGGATAGCGGGAAAAATTTCTTCACCGAAAGGGATATCGAACACTGGAACAGGCTGCGCAGGGAAGTAGTGAACTCGCTGCTCATGGAGGTATTTAAAAGACAGGTAGATGTGGTGCTTGGGGACACGGTTTAGTGGTATTTTTGGCAGTGTTAGGTTGATGGTTGGACTCAATCTTCAAGGTCCCTTCCAACCTAGACACTTCTATGATTCTACCATAATGTGGCCCTTTTTTTTTTTTAACCTTCTGAAAGGCAAGCACCCCCACCTGCTGAATCTGCCTCTTCTTTAAGCCTCTCAACACTGTTACAGGATCTCCTCTAAAAACCGTCACCCATCAACATTTCAAGGTGACTTCTCTAACATGTTCTCCTTCTCCATGCATGCACCCTTCTCAAGCGTGGCACCGTGCAGAGCAGCATGTGTCAAAATAGGCATTTCCTAAATAATATCTGACTGTATCTCCAGGCGCTTGATCTGAAATCATAGAATGCTTTAGGTTGGAAGGGACCTTGGAGATCATCTAGTTCCAACCCCTCTGCCACAGACCTCTCACTAGACCAGGCTGCTCAAAGCCCCATCCAGCCTGGCCTTAATCACTTCCAGGGATGGAGCTTCCACAACTTCTCTGGGCAACCTGTGCCAGTGCCTCACCACCCTCACAGTGAAAAATTTCTTCCTAACAACGAATCTAAATCTACCTTCCTCCAGTTTGAACCCATTCTCCTTGTCCTACCACTACATGCCCTTGTATAAAGTCCTTCCCCAGCTCTCCTGGAGGCCCCCTTCAGGGCCTGGAAAGCCGCAATACGGTCTCCCCAGAGCCTTCTCTTCTCTGGGCTGAACAACCCCAACTCTCAGCCTGTCATGCCGTCGTGTCTATGTTCACTGCAAGGGTTGTTAATTTCTTCCCCAAGAAAACCGTTCGCCTTTCCGAGAGGGCGGAAAGAATTTCTTTCTTCTTTTTTTTTTTTGTTTGGTTTGGTTTTAGTGGGTTTGGGTTTGTTA
>VZSZ01005761.1:484560-545292 GCA_013398815.1 Ibidorhyncha struthersii
CGCATCCCGCTGTGCAAGCCGCTGCCCTGGAACATGACCAAGATGCCGAACCACCTGCACCACAGCACGCAGGCCAACGCCGTGCTGGCCATGGAGCAGTTCGAGGGGCTGCTGGGCACCAACTGCAGCCCCGACCTCCTCTTCTTCCTCTGCGCCATGTACGCGCCCATCTGCACCATCGACTTCCAGCATGAGCCCATCAAGCCCTGCAAGTCCGTCTGCGAGCGCGCCCGCGCCGGCTGCGAGCCCGTCCTCATCCGCTACCGCCACGCCTGGCCCGAGAGCCTGGCCTGCGACGAGCTGCCGCTCTACGACCGCGGCGTCTGCATCTCCCCCGAGGCCATCGTCACCGCCGAGGGCGCCGGTGAGTGCGCGGGGCCCGGGCCGGGGCCGCTCCGCCGCCCGGACAATGGGCGCCGGCGAGCGGGGGAGGGCAGCCCGCCCCCGGGGCAGCCCTGCCGCTGCCTTTCCCCCGCTCTTTCGGACTTTCCTCTCGGCCTCTTCTCTTCCCCTCCGCTTTTCTTGTTTTGGTTTGGTTGGGTCTTGTTTTCTTCTTCTCTTTTCTCCGCCATCGAGCAGCCGCATCGCTGCTGGAAAAGTTTTGCTGCTGGGGAAGGAGGGTGCGTGACAAGTGACAGCCCCTGGCCGTCGCGCTGGGGAGCGCTTAAAAGTGCGGGGAGCGACAACCCGCCTTTCACGCAAACGGGCGACGCTTCCCAACCCGCTGTGCGGGCGGCGGCCGCCCGTTGCGATGGCAGAGCCACCCAGCAGAGAGGTGCTCCTGCTTGTCCCCAGGCTGCTGGTTCCCGCAGTGCCCTTCGATGCTCATCCCCAGCCGCTCGCTCTCCCCAAAGCGGGCTGCTCCCCTCCCGCCAAGGCCATCACCACCCCTTGGTAGAGCCAGCGGATTCTGGGGCAAGAGCAGTGCCCAGAGGAGCTCCGGGCAGGCGCTGGGGGACTGTGGTCTCCCCAGCCTCCTCCTGTGCCGGCACTGGCGGCTGGAGGGGAGAAAAGAGCCTCATCTCTGTGGTTGGCGCAGGTCCCCCGTCAGGTCCCTGGGCTCACGAGTTACAGTCAGGAGAGGAGTGCAGCAGAGGTGCAGCCTTCCACCGTGTTTCGTTTCTGGCATCCCCGAGCGAGCCGAAGGCTGCCTCCAGCGCAGAGGCAGCTCCAGTGTGGCTCTGATGGTACCTCACCCCCACAGCCTCCGAGGGGCCGTTGGAGCCCCTCGGCTTTCTTGCTGCGTCCCATTTCACTGGCTGCGCTCACTGTGGTCCCACAGGACAGCTGGCGCTGGGTGTCCGGCTGCCGTCCGGGGGTGCCGCGGAGGCAGGAGCACCTCCGGGTGAAGACTTCTGACCAGTCAGGCCACCACGATGCTGCAGACCTGCTGTTGCTCAGGGTCCTTGTTCCGTTAGGAGTGTGCTCCTGTCGCGGCTGCCTTTGGGCTGGATGACTTAGCAGGACACAGCTCCAACGTGGTGAGCCGAGAACCACAGAAATATTACATTGAAGGAGCTATTGAATAGGAAATCAAAGCAAACCAGTGGGTGGTTATCACAAGTGAGCTCTGACCCTTAGAAAATGACCACAGTTGCTGTCTTACTGGAGGAAAGCATTTGCTGCCAGTGGAACCAAGTTTTGTTTCCTTGCTGCCAAGTTGCAGTGTTGGTGGGTCAGCCAGAGCTCTCCATCACAGGAGTGGGAGAGCAGAGCTGGGGCAGGGGAGCAGCTGGGACGGGTCGGGAGGCTGAGGCAGAACAGCACCCACATGCCCCATGGGCTCGTTGTGCTGCCACTCGGCTCCTTCGGTGCCTGCAGCTGCAACACGGGGTTGTGGCATCTCGTGGGTGGGCAGCAGATCCCACCTCTCCATCCACCCCCGGTGGTGACCTGTGAATGAAAGAGTTTTTTTGGTTTTTTGTTTTTTATGCTATGCTCAGCACAGTATTTGACTGTTCTTTTGTCCCATTACCAAATGCTTTATGTATCCCACTGCCAGCAATGCCAAACACTGTAATTCCTTTTTTCCTCTCCTAATGAAATCTCGTGCTTTGGTTTCCTGACCGTGCTCCCCAGCTCAGCCTTCCCAGGTAAGCTGCTCTGTCCACTCCTCCCCGGGTATTTGTGGACCAGACTAACTCCGCTCCTTCTCTGACTCCGTCGAGTTACCCTCTCTGCCTGTTGAAATCTCAGCTTAATGACCATACCCTGATATCTGCAGTCGTTACTACTATTTCTCTCTAACCCTTCTAATTGCTTCTCTCTCGCTTTCCCATCCTTGCTCCCCCGCCGCAGTTGTCCCCAGCCCGTGAACCCAACTATCTATTTTTGCCTGCAGATCCCTCGCTGCCACTGCTGCGGCTCTCCGGGGGCTGCAGGCCTGCCTCGATGGTTTGAGGAGATGCGGATTTGAACACCAAGCGCCTGTCTCCGCAGCGCTGAGGTGCCTTCAAAACCACCTTAAAAATGGCTCCAAACTGAGCAAGGCTTGGCAAGTCTGCAGCGATTTGAAAGCAATCGTATTCAGATCTGGAGGGAGGAAGTTTGGCTAAAATTGCCCCCGAGTTACCTATTTCTGAGGACCTCAGCAGTACAATAACTTCTTTGAGGGATTCCAGGGCTCGATCCATGAAAACTCTCTTTCAGTGAATGAGAACCTGATGACATTCTCATTTCTGGGCTGAAAATTTTGAACTGATGCATTATGCACCAGACTGAAAGAATCCTTCTTGAGGGAATAAAACTGCTCCTTTAGAAAGCAGAGTGAAGGATTCCTGTTCTAGGAAGAGGTAAGGTGAACATTTCCAAATTCAATTCTCCAAATAAAGGATTGCAGCCAAGTAGAAGACACAAATAACCAATGGGGAGCCTAATGGGGAGCATGCAGAATACTTGCTCTTATTTTATCTCCTAAGCGCTCCCACCCCTTGTGCTGTCTGTAAACTACATCTAATAGAGCAGGCAGAAATATAAATCCATTTTTTCCTTGGCCTTCCGTTGTAGAAGAGAGGGTTTTTTTATTCTTCAGAAGTGAAATCTTGATTTTTCTTTCATTTTTTGCTACCTGCAAAGTAACAGGATTCTCCTGTTTCCTTTCCTCTTGGGGTCTCCGCGTTATTACTCGTGTGTGGGACCGTTAATGCATTTGTCTAGTCCCTCCCGTAAGGCAGCAGCCTGAAGGATGACACGGTCAGATGTTTGTCCTTACGAAAGCAGGAACGTGGTTCAGAAGCCCCGATTTCCATTCCTTTTCCAATATTAGACCGTGCATCTTTCTTACGAGCACATGGTTCAGCTGAGTGCAAGGGCTCTTCGAACCCTCAGGACACACTTTCTTTGGGTTGAGTGGCCTGCAGGAGACTGCAGTGGGTTAATGTCCTGCTGGATCAGTTATCCTATAGACACTCATTAAAATTCCCTGTCACCATTTAAGTAATTTGTCTTGACTCTCATTTCAATGATGCCAATGATCATTTGAAGTTCACGTGATTTTGTTTTTCTTCTTTGGCTGACATTGCAGTCAAAAGTTGAGAAATTCCTCTCTGATCAGTGGTATTCCCTGTGCTTAGCAGACCGTGGCTGTTGCAAAACGTAGAGGAGCTGTGTGTAAAATCTGTGGCAAATCCCAGTAAGAAGTTCACTTTGGGTTATTGAGGAGCAGGTTATGAGTCCTCCACAAACATCTTCTAGGACCTCTTTCCACGTGCAGCCCAGGTGGTAAGGAAGATCTAGAGGCTTCCTCTTTGCAGGAACGATGGGAGTATTTGTGTCATTCTCGTGGTGTTTTTCAGGGCTGCTGACATGTTGAAGGGATGAAATAACCGCTGCTATGTCTGTGGTGGAGAAGGCTGATAAGAACAGCAGAACTGCCTTGTTTAGGGCTCAGTTAAAAGAAAAGCTCTGCAGACCCTCTGGGCTTGTGCTGGTCTCCAAAACCTGAGTGTGTACCTGCCGTACCACGCTGCTGCTGATTTGGAGGTCTCAGGTCCCTCAAGTTACAGGGGCCACCTTCAAACAAGCGTCCTGTGGGAAACATATCTTTCTTCATTTTTCATTATCTTTGGGAAACACCTGGGTCCCTTTATACCCAGGCAGCAGAGGGATGCTCTGGGCATGGTGTGGGTGTTCTGGAAGCAGGTGGGACACTGAATATTTTGGCTTTTTGTAGAGGATCTGACGAATCACAGTCCAGGATGGAAGATGAAAAGGCCTCCTGGCAGTACGTTAACATCCCGGGTGTGGGATCAGTTCATGCTGATGTCTTCTGTATCCTCTGGCTTTTATCCTGCATCCCAGTCCTGTGTTTTTTGGGAATGAAAGCGGTTCTGCTCACAGACACCGATACGAGCTGTCTTGCGTACGAAGGAGGTCCCATTCACGTGCTCTGTATATTTCAGTCTCCATGTGCGTATGCTGACTCTTCCTCACATCTATCAGGTTATCTGCTCCCCTCATTCAGGGTCCTGTCGAACCTTCTTTAGCCTGTGAAGCAGCAAGGAGTGCAGACAGGCCAAAAACCGTCTTGAACCTCAATTTTCAATTGCAGGACCTGTCTTTAATTTTACGTGCAGTATACGACCGGCCTGACCACAGCCATTGCTGGTGTTGGGATGCTGACTCAGAGAAGCACCGAAGCGCCTGTTCTTGGCTGCTACTGTCTGGCAGACCGTTTGTGTCTCAAGTGACATGTTTATTCCTGTTTTGAAGAGGGAACTGGCAGTGAAAGGAGAGCAGTATGATGGGTACCACAAGTATCGGAGGACAGATCTCTCGGCTGGGTTTCTGTCTCGTTGTACCTTATTTCGATAGAAAAATAGCTTGGAGGCATGTTGGGTTGTTAATGAGGTGTAGGAGACAAAGGAAGCGTCATCACAAGGTATCAACCACATGTAATTAATGTCTGAACCGCTTTGGGTGATTATCATAAGATGGCTGAGAACTCTGAATCTCTTAAAAAAGTACCACCTCTTAAATATTAAAGAAAATTAAAGATTAGTCAAGTGATGGAGATGTATTTGCTTAAATGTTCCAGGAACCCATGATTTCGCTGTGTAGGCCAAGTCCTCCATACCTGCCTCTCTGCCTCGGTGAATTCATAGTAATCCAGGATGTGAATTTGGCATTGTATGCTTCAAAGAAAAGTGAAAGAGCCGGTTCCCATGCTTGTTTTTCATATGTTATTAACTTCATTTCCAAAACAGTGGTTTCCAAACTCCAGAGCAAACTTGCTGTGACTCAGACTTTGCATAGCTCTGCTTATAGTCGCCAAAATGCACAGCGGTGTTACGAGTGTCTCAGACCGTACCGAGGATGAGAAGTCATGCCCAGGTTGTCATTTTAAAGTTGAGATGTGGTTTAGGTGTTTGCTCAAAACTTGGAAGCAGCCTCATTTCTCAGCTGAAGAACAAAATCCTTACAAGCTTCAAGACTTAAAAAGGAGAGGAAAAGTAAATAAGAGTATTTAAACCTTATCAATGAAGATCCCATTGATGGTGTTACAATGTCACTCCAGTTTGTCTGCCTTTATAGGCGGAGTCCCCTAGAATGGCTTTTACGGTCTAAGTATCAAGTCAAGACCTGGGCCGTTAAATGTCATCGAAACCCAGCAGGATTCGTTATGTGGAATAATTCATTATGTGGAGCAGCCGTGTTGCAGGCTGCTTTGCCACTTGGAGTTCAAGTGATCTGTATCAAATTTTAACGAGGATCAATTTTCCTGTTACTTGGCTTCGCTGTGCGTGTTTTTGCAGTCAGATTAGCAAAGATCCTCTCTGTATTAAGACCTGAAGTAGATTACGAAGTCTGCATTCATGCCTATTTGAAGGTCTTTTTAAACAGCGGGACTCACAAATGTCTCCGTCTAAAGAAAGTGCCCAAGCAGCAACCGCTCGCTGTGGTTTTGTTCTTTGGAGCCGGGTGCCTGGAATGGTTACAGTAATAGCTGGGCCATATTCGTTAATTGCAGTGACAATCAGGATAGTGTTACTTTTGGCTCTTTCACTGCCTTTTTTTTTTTTTTTTTAGTTTAAACTGTGATATAAGTAAGATGTTTGCTCAAAACTTAAGTTTTTCTAGCTTGTTTCCTTTTCCCAAACCTCTCATCCAAATCTGTGATCCAGGCATTGTTTTGTACGCTTACTACGCAAGTGGCTTTTATTCTGCCCTCCTTGTTAGTGGTTTGGGTTTTTTTATATAGCATCCCTCTGAAGAGCGCTTAATTAAAATGGCTTATTGGAAAAATCAGTCTGGATTTTTTCCCCCTGCTCTTAAACAAAATTTAGTAGGAAGCCTTGGATTGGAGCTCTGGATAATATTTCCTCTTTGGCAACCCTGCTGATCATCACTGACAGATATTTCTTTCAGTAAGATTGTTTTGAATAGACAAAACTTGGCAGCGAGGTCGCCTCAGAAGAGAAGTGGAACAATAGGAAGTTGGTTGTTTATTTTTAAGGACAGCTCTTTTTGTTTTGTTTTGTTTTTTTCCTATCTGCATTACAGCCGGGGGTGTAAGCAGTGTGCATCTCCTGGCGGAGAGAAGTCTCTGCCCATTAGGCTGCTGGAATCAGGGGATGGGATTTCCTGGTTGCTCACACCCCCTAAGATCTTGTGAGTGGCTGGTGGCAGGGCTGGCCCAGACCCTTTTTCCCATCGCTTCCCTGGTAGATGAGAAGGGATCAGGCAGGTGGTATGAGCTTGACCAGGGAAAACAGTCAGGGAGACGTGAAGCCTTTCCTGAGATGTGCTGTGCAGTGGGGGAGGTCTCTGGTCCCCTCCGCTAGCCCACGCTCCTCTCCATCAGTAGAAACTGCTCATCCCTAAAGAACCATGAGTGCACCGGGAAAGATAAGCATCAAGGCAAGGTCAGTACTTGCCTGGCCCAAGCCCTCGCAAGTAGGGAAATGAATCATGAAGTGATGTGTCGGTACCTGTTTACTCCTCCTTTACCCAGTGACAGACACCCTGCGCTGACCACAAGCGCAGAGCACAACGCGCCGTGCCCCACAGCCTTCACGCAAGCACAGAAATGGGAACCATTTTCATGGACAGCTGCTCTGCACGCGTCTGAATTACTCTTGTTGCACCACTGGCTGCTTTGTCAGTTACCCACAACCACTGGCTCGGGGTAGGACAAGGGACCTGGTGAATGAACGCAGAATTGGGACATGGGTTGAGGCTGTGCTGCGTTGTAATTTGGTAAAAATAAAATAAGTTGTGTACTTAGGAGTGGAAGGGAACATCTGTTGGAAAGCAGTTTAGTTCTGTGTTTGTTTGCAGGGCCGGGTTTATATTGGGCATATTGAGTGTTTACCAGCCCCTCTTGCATCGGTGAGAGTTTGAAGGACGGTCCCTCAGCCAATACAGATGAGCATCGTACCCGCAGTGGGGTCAGCGAAGGCTGTGAACCCCTTACCAGGCTCTGGTTTATGTTCCGTTGCAATTCCAGAGTGAATTGGACTTGATTTGCTCTAACACTGTGAAGTCATGACTGCTTGGATCAGCCCTTGATTTAGGAAGGGAGAGTGCACTTCAGGGCTTCTTTTTCCTTCCATGGTGTCTCTGTGGATGTGAAGATGGTGTTTAACCTGATGCTTCCTTTGCCTCCTCTGCTGATAAAAATCTTTTCTGCCGCTAGTAACGGTTTTGTTGGTATAGGGAACGTGCTTTGGAGGTGCAAACGAACCATCCCTTCATTCATAACTGAAGTACCTATTTTGGAAGGAATTGTAGCTTGCTGGGCCACATGAAGCAGCAGCAGGAGTTGCCTTGACCATGTGGAAAGCCAGCCAGCATCGAAGGCAACCTGAGAAGCTGGCCAAGGCAACCGAACGAGAGAGGCAGTGAATCTGGAGAGCTTGCTCTGCAGGGGTCTTGAATGACCAGAGAGCGCCAGGATTAGGCACACGGAGAAGTAGAGCCACCTCTCTGTGGTTGGTGGCTAGGAGGTTTTGCAGACTTCTCTCTGCGAGGGAAGCAGATGGGAGAATTATCAGACTGTGGACCCAAGGGCTGGCTATGCTGTGACCATGTCAGAAGGAGTTCCAGGTTTAAAGCGAAGCACTGGCTAAATGGAGAAGAAAACAGCGGTTTGGCCCAGGAGAGGAAGAATGAGAAGAAGTGTGGCCATCCTCTTACTTAACCATTTGCAAGAGGAAGACCATTTTAATTCCTCTTTCCTCCTGTCCTGGAATACATGAAAGCACTTGATACAACATAAAATGAATTTAAATTTGATGAAGGGCTGTTTGTTTTTTTTTTTACCATATGCTATTGGTAGAGGGCACCATCTCTATAACAACAGCTTTTGTGAAATTTGAGTAGCTTGGGTGAATAATCAAAGTAAAGCACGTAAGTAAGAATTAGCGTGTGTAATCTGAATGCTTACAGGGCAGCATGGAGAAACCTTACAGCTGCCGTTGAAGTGTGTGATAACTGAAGACCAACCAAAACTGAAGAAAAAACCCATGAAAATGTTGGGTTTGTTCTATAAACTAAGATACTTCGGTAGTTTGAAACTTTCCTGGAAGAAAATGAGTGTGATTTTTACTATCAATATTGGATGTAAAATGGCATCTATTCAATCCTTCTGTGCTATTTTCTATATCCGTTGCTCTTTACGTTGGTAGGAATCATTACTCCTGAAGTCTCAATTTTGTGAAGTTAATTTTTATGTTAGTAAGGGAATTAGTTGTCTTTCAGATTTATTCTTGTCCTGACTGTCATTTAGCTGTATCCCCATTTATGTAAAGGAAGTTTCATGTTGCTATGAGAAGCGTAAATATGCATTAAGGTGGAGATAATTTTTTTTTTAAAAGGACGATGGCCAAGTTAGAAGATTAACTAAGTAATATTAGATCTTTTGTAAACAGGTATTTTAAATACATATTTAAAGAACTTGTGATTAAATAATGTCCCCAGCCCTTAAAATTTAGTCCATACATCCAAGCCCTCCACCTATCCTGAGTATCATTAGCGACCTGAGCTGTATTACAGCCAGATCCTTACAGCTTCAGCTGCAAGAGAGGACCTTTTGTGACATGGTCTTGTATTCATTTGTCCTATATTGTAAAAGCAGTGGTGGTGTATCCATGATAATGTAAGGATGTAAGAAAGGTGATGTTTGTATAATACCAGCTTCCAGAGCTGAAAAAGCTGCTTAAGCTTTGGGGCACGCAAACTTAAAGAAGGGTCTTTTATTTGAAACCTCTTTTGGTTTTGCATTTTATGTGTCATTCTAATAAAGTGTACTGCCCCTCTCCCAAACCTTGTGTCTCTTGCATTTATTTTTTTCTCAACCTGTACAAATGAATTAACATACTTGTTTTTCATTATTAAGTGTATGTATAAATCCATCAAATTGTGTGATTTAATAAACAACAGGTTTGAAATGATGCATTTTACTAATGTGGGACACATTCCACTTATGAATGTGTCTAAAAGCAGTTCTTTGGGCATAGTGACTCTTTTTCCTTGTGTTCCTTATCTGTCCTTCAAACTAATCAGTATGTTTTTAAACTGAGGGGAAGGGGAAGGTCTGAAACATTTGTTTTGGCATTTGCTTCAACGATATGATTGTGGTTGGTTGGTTTGATTTCCTCAGTAACTAAAAAAAACAAACCAAAAGTAATTTCTCCTTCATCATCTAATTAAATGCAAACAGTACGTGTACTTTTTGTAGATGCTTGTAAGTTCATGCCATAAATTTCCATCCTCATGCTAAACCTGCCAGCCTGTGCACCAGTAGAAATGGGATATTTAATCTGCTTCAGCATTTAACATGATGTGCTGGATTCGGGTAAAGTTCAGATAAGAAATTTTGTCAACTTTTGACAGGCTGGCCTGTAGAACATGACAATCTGTTGGTTAATGAAGTTACTAAGTTTTAATATACTAAATGTTAGAGAAGGAGACTAAACATTGTAATGTGGGTGTATTGAAATAATCTAATATTAAAAATACTAACATTTCTTTACATATTTTATTAATCCATGCCAGATTTCCCTATGGATTCTAATAACGGCAACTGTAGAGGCGCCGGCATCGGTGAGTACGCTTTTATAAAACTGTATACTAAGCTATAGTCTTTCAAATCCTTTTAATACCTAATAAAGTAAGAGGGGTACTAAGTGATGCGTAAATACTCTGTCTTGACTGGGAATCCTGTAGATTGTGCTTTTGTATCCCATGGGATTTGGGACTGGTCAGCCTGTGGACCTCTCAGTGTACAACTCAATTAACTCTTTAGCACGTCTTTTTAGCCCTTGTCTCTTCTGCTTTTGTCAGGGCAAAATTTACATCAGATCCAGAGGGCTGTGCGGATTTCATTAAAAGTTTTGTCTCAAACAGTGAGAATGATCATTAAATGGATTTTCACTGGGCAAAACCAGTGAAGATAATGGTTCATTTGGACTTTAAAGTTTCCAAATTAAATTCGGCACTCTTTGTAGATAATGGCAGAACTCCCGTTAACCTGAGGAGGTTGAGGCTGAGACCTTCTGAGACTGGTTTTATTCCAGCAGGTCCCCTGATGCTTTTTATTTTTGTTTTGTTTTTTGCTGGAACTGAGTAACCCCCCTTGAGTGCTACCACTAGTCATAGGCAATGCAAAGAAGCAAAGCACATGTTGGGTGCTAATACATGACAGAAATGTCAATTTGTTGCTCAAGCAAGCCAATGACTATAGGTTTCCTTGATTTTTATTGCGATTCCTTCAGAAGTTTTCCTCTTAAGCCTTTGTCAAGAAGATGACACTTCAAAACCTAACATTGGCCATCGTGTCTGTCCTTCTCCAGAGGTGTTGATGAGCTATAGTGTGCCCTGATGCTCACTTATTAATATAAACACCTAAGTATGATTGTGGAACATAAAATTAGATACGTACATAAATTTGGATAACTTCACCATTAATCTCTGTGACCAAATTGTAAGAAGGAATTAATAATGCCCAGCTTATAATACAGTTTTAAAATGTGATCAGTAGGTCCCAATGTGAAGGTAGCTATGTAGGTGCAAAATGTTATTTAAATTGCAGTGTATGTCCTTTGGAAAGCCAGCTACAATTAGAAAAACCTGATAAAAGTAAGCCCCTTAACGAGTTTCATTTTGAATTGTCTTGCACATGGGACCATGTCTGAAAGACTTTCTAAAGATTTTTATTACTAATGTTAGTATCTTCTTAGATTTAAGCCATTTTCAGTTGTGTGGCATTGAGAAAGTGTGGATTTCATGCTCTACGGTGACTGTACAAAGAGCATACAAGCTTCACTGAGAATGAAAGTAAAGCTGGATACCTTCAACATCACCTTATATCAAAAATATCAAACATATCTTTAGCACAGCCTGTCCTGAGGGTTATAGATGGCAGGTAAGATGTAGATACCCGTAAGTGACCCTGCAGTGGAAGACAAAAGAGTAAGATTCAGTAATATTGTTGCTGTCATGATGCTTTTCAATGAGTAAAAGCAAAACCAGACATAAAAAAAATCCCATCCGAAAAATAGGGTGAAGATGTGCAGAAAAGTTGCTGATTGAAAGGGAAGGGTAATGTTTTTATCACTGCCTTTCACTGTACAAACACAATTTCTGGTTCAATGCGCTGCACCCATTTCAACTGACAAACACAGCTGAGCCACCTGTCAATTTGTAATTTTGCCATTGTAAATAGATTTATTTTTTTTTTTTTTTTGCAAGTGGCAACCTGATATGTTTTAAAAAATCCTGGACTTGGCTCTGTGGTTTCTGGAGTGTATTGCATGTGCTTCTGTGTATGGTTGCAGTGAGCAGAACTTAGAGGTTACTCTTCTTCGAAGCACCTTTTATCCCTGGCAGTATCCACTGGCCAAAGCTTCCCTCTGAGACTGCACAGTTTTTTTGGGGGGAAGCTTTTTTACCTCTCTTGGCAGTAAACTACTTTGTTGTCTGCTTCATCAGATGCTTTTCAAGTCACTTTGAAATTTTTCCAGAGTTCTTTTTATCCTTAATTTATCAGGGAAGCATTGTCCAGGTTTGAGTGCTTGTACCGATCAATATTACAGCCAGGTTTTAGGTTGTGCATGCACGTATATTTAAGATGGCACGTTTCTTGGTGGTGATCTGTAGGGAAAACCCTTTTCCTGTGTTGTCCATTTGTTTTGGCGTTTACAGGGAGAAGTTTTCAAAGGTATAGATTTTGAGCTTTTGTTAGTCATATATTGGCTTGGACTAAAATAAATATTTAATGGCAAAGTTAGCTGAGATCTCAGTCAAAACTGGCGTGTGCCGCTGCTGCCTGTCTCGGTGCTTGGGATGTAATGTTATTGTGGTCCCAGATCTCATCTGGTAATTCTGGCAGATTCAGAGGAGACTATTGTGTAAGGTGAGACTTTCCCTCAGCGTCAAGAGATGCAGTACATTTTTACGGCACGGCCACCTTTTGTGGGTGTTCCCAGTCCAACTTTGCGAGAAACATGCGTCAATCAAATACGTGTTCTCTAACACTCACGTTGTGCTTCCTTTGAAAGTCACTGTAACAGAAACTGGGAGAGATGAGTTGGTTCTCTCTCTGCCACTGACTTTATAGCTGACCTTGGCAAGTGACTCTGTGTTAGTTTCTGTATCTCTCAAGAGCAGTTAGAAATAATGCAGCATTTTGTAAAGTTCTTTGAAATGTAAATTTGGAAAGCACCTAGAGTGACTAGGAGATAGCCTTCATGAAGAACATGGGCAGGTCTATAATTAGTTTCTAGAGCAAGACTAATAGAATAGTTTCTTCAAATTAATAAAATAAAATATAATAACCCAATACCGTCTTAAAATGGAGGGAAATGTGAGGCTATGTGTTCTCGTCCTGTAATTCAGGCTATTTTTCTACTTGTGCCACAGAGCAAAGTACTGTAGAGCAGGAGAATGTTAAAGGGTAAAATCAGTTGGACATGAACGCCGAGATGCCTGCGTGAGTGTGGGTCATGGGACCACATCTTTTATGGCCCGTATTGAGGCAGCTTATAAAATGGGCCATAATTGGGCCTAAACTATGCATGAGCTCCCACTGGCAGAAGGGAAGCCAAAAATCACTTCCCTTCTCTACCTTTATTATTTTAACAGTCTCGTACAAAAGCTGAAGTCTGTAGGCCTCTATATATAGAATCCTGAGGATGTGTTTGAAATTCAAGGAAACAATATCCTCTTCTTTTGAAATGTTCTCCTCTTTCCCGTTTTGTTTTGTTTTTTTTTTGTATTTTCAGCTACAAAAATTCTTTCAATAGGAAATAAATAATTATTTGAGAAGTCCATAACCATATGATGCCATCTCTCTTTTTTAAAAAAAAAAATGTATAAATCTTATATATAGCAAATAAAAGTTCTTTTTCAGACTCTTCACATTGGATTTAGGTAAATCACTAGCTATTTGCAGTGTTATTGTAGAACTATGGTATATCGAAGTAGGCTGCATTAAGCCTACTTCCACTTAAATGCCAAGTCAAACGTCAAAATAGATGACCGTGGGTACATATTACTGGGACCTGCTGTTTGCAGTGGGTGCAGTGGTGGGCTTGGAGGGGGATCTATCAGTCACCTGGGCCTGACCATGCGACTCCACCAAATTCCACTTTACACACTAGCTTGACATAAGTAAATATTTCCATTAGAACAACCAGCCGTGAAATATTGGTGATGAACGCGTGAGTCTTCAGCCCCAGCACTCCCCGGGCACTAATGACAGCGTTTTTACCCCCGTTACTGTTCCCAGCTGTCTGGAGGCTGCACCACTGGAAATGCTGCTCTGACAGTGCTTGTATTGTCTGTTGAAGGCCATCCTTACCGCCATAAGGGCTAATAATTTCCCTATTGTAATTAAACCTGAGGTTCTGGGTCGTAATTTTGTACAGCAAACCCAGACAGCAGGGTGGCCCTGTGGCCTGTATTTCTTATTACGTGTGTACCAATCCCACATGTGCGGCACGGCCTTAAATTGTCTGGTCTGATGATCCATGGCATAGATTTATCAGAAGGGTGGTGGCAGCTTTTCCAGGCAGCTCTGCTAACTGTATTTTTGAGTTGTCTTTTTTGTTTTGGTTTGTCACAGGATTGGTAAGATCAAATGCAAATGTGCTGGTGGTTCATATTGTCAAAGTAGTGCCCTGAAGTCTCCCATCTAGATCAGTCCTGTGTAGAGCGTGAAGGCGTTGGGTTGACACACCAGCCAAGTCTCCTGAAGGCCAGTCTGCAGTTCAGCCAAAAGCCATTTGTTCAAGGCTGGCTTTATTAATTGAGGGAGGGTCCAGAGCAGGATCAAAGGTAACACTAAACACTTGCAGTAGTCAAGTGAAGCCCTTCAGCCTCTTAATCTTAAACTTCGTTTTAAACTTAATCTTAAACTCAGTCTCTCTTAAACCTCCTGTGAGATGCCACTGAAGAAACATGGTTGAAGTTTAATTTTGTCAGGACCATCCCAGCAGAGTGCAGAGCAGGGAGCCACGTGCCACTTCATCCCACCACCCTCCGACACGCTTCATCTGTTGGCTGTAGCTCTTAGACATCTTTAGGTGTAAAGGGGCCATGCCACTGTAAGAAATCTTACAGCGCGGTTCCAGAGACAGACTGTACATTGAGAATTAGCCACAAAAATCGTGTCCCTTTTGGTAAGCGCATGCTAGCCGGAATGTCCCAGTGGGTTAAACTGAGCTGAGACGTGTAGCCTCCAATCAAATGTTAAAGCGTGCCCTGTCATGGTATTTTCCTTCTGTGTCTGTATTACAGTCTGTATGATTAAAGGTGCAGAAAGGGGGAGTAAGTGTAGTACAAAAGAGAGAGTGGCATCATAAGGATATGGAATTTCAGCACTTGTGAGCACAGAAGAGACTAAAATTGAAGCTTGAATTGGCTTAAAATGGAAAATTTTGTCACTTCAGACTCCAAGTCCTTGTATTTTTGTTGTTTATTTGTTGTGGATTTGTGTGTTGGGTTTTTTTTCTTTTTAATTTCAGCATGTCAAGTTCTCTCCTAGAAACCTTTGTGGTCTCACCAACAGTTCCACAACATCTTCCAGCAGAGCACACCAGGAACGCCCTGTGGTTTTTAATGTTTAACTTGCCTGTAATAAACAAATCAATTCCATAAAATTTTCGTTAGGTGTGAGCTTGAGTTTTCGGGGAGATTGTCACTGAACACAATGCTCTTTCCTTTCTAAACAAAACTTTCTATTTTGTAGAGCGCTGCAAATGCAAGCCTATAAAAGCAACCCAGAAGACCTATCTACGCAACAATTATAACTACGGTAAGGACAGCGGCGTGGCCAGCTCCCAGCATTTTTAAAGGCTACAATAAGGGGAAAATTTTCATTAAAAAAGCCCGCGGGCCCAATTACTGATGGTTAATCCATTAATACTACAGAAGGAAGACATGGCCTGAAACATTTCTAAATTCAAAACCAAGAGTGCTTGTAGAAGGATGGAGAGGATTAGCTTCACATGTTAGTACAAGAGTTTCTGTGTTGACGTTGAGTGTTATTTCAGTGTCAGCACAGGCATCTGTGGTCTGTGCACTTCTTTAATGTGAAAAGTAATGCGAGAAAAATGACGTGGGCTGAACTGCCTCTTTGATTACCAGCTCTGATATGCTCTGCTTTTGCAAGAAATGATGTTTTTATTAACTTTCATGCCTACAAACTCACCATGGGATCTAACAAGCATACTAGGTTTATTCCTTCTCATGTATCGAAGCCAACAATGAGCACCTTACCAGCTGTGTTATGCTGTCAATAACACCTGTAAAAGTGCACGGTGTCCATGTATTGTCTTCTCTTGTCCAGATTGTCCTGGTCTTCAGGCAAATCACAGGTCCAGGCTGCTACTTTTCTTCATACTGTTTGTTTTAAGCAAATTATGCTGATGAAGCCAGTGAATACATATCACTTTTTCCCATTAATCACGTCAGTAGCCTTAGGCTCACTGCACTTAAATACGTCAGTTAAATGGTAGCGATCGTATAATATTTATTAATATTATGCATTTATACAACTATTTTCAGATAAGCTTCTTTTAAAAACAAATTTGATTAAAAGCTAAAAAATTATAATTGTATTCAGTTTAACATAATTGGGGCTTTTTTTTAGGTGACTAGGCGGTTTTATGTTGTTTTGGTGGATTTGTTTGGAAAATCTTTATAGGGCAACTGTTCTCTAGTGGGTACCACATCTGCGCGTGATAGAGAGGCGCTGAGCGTGCTACTGCCTATCTTTTCAAGCTTTTGAAATTAGAGAGGTTTCAAAATGCATTTGAAAGAACTGCAAACTAAAGAAAGATTTTGTTTTGAAATCTTAAAGAGGTTTTAAGGAAGTGGATCACTTGGGGTAAATTGTGTGTGTTAAATGCACAAGTTATTAATTGTTGGCAGCGGTATTTAATGTGGCTGCAAAACATGGTGGCTTTCTGGGCAATGCATGCGAAGAGAGGAGAAGTGTAAGTCCATGGTTTTCTTTCCTCCATATTGCCTTTTTCACATAGGTTAGAAGAAATTGGGAGTCTGGGTAATCCGCTATCTGTAATGGAAAGGGAACTCTTGTTTGCAAGCTGTGAAAGATGTGGCATTCTGTAGAGTATGACCTCTGGATTGGCTTTGCATTTGCATGTGGTATCAGTTCACTGGTCACCATGAGAGAAATGAAAAGCGTTGCCTTTGAATGGCAACTTTTCCTCCTATGCAACTTAAGGAAAAAAGAAAGGGTGAGGGAGGAGACAATTAAACAGGCCATCAGGTCAAGATCAGGAGCGTTTGGAGTTCATAAAGAGCAGAGCAGATTGGTGCTGGGTCACTGTAGAGAGAGTAAAAAAGGTAAGGGCCTGTCATGCAGCAGCAGTAGTGATACAAGAAGTTTTAATGCACATTCACATTTCGTGAAAGGTTGAGAGTGACAAATTAAGTTCAGTCATCTGTACTGCAAGTAGTCAAAGAGGGAGCAGTTGCAGCTTGAGGGGGAAGGGGGGCATAAAAGGAATTAATCAAATATATGAAGTGGAAAGGGTGAAGAAGAAAGGATGCTAAAAATTAAGCCCAACTTAACGGGCTTTAAGGACACAAAACCAATAACTCCTGCTTGTGACCATACTATTAGGAGATACACTGGGCTACCTGGACCCTCTTGGTGGAGGGTGAAGTAATGACTTGAAGAGATAGGGGCAGGGACATTGCTAGAGTTCAGCTAAGCTTTTGATAATGGACCGTGCAAAAGACTAATCCCAGAGGTCACCAAGAGCGGCTTGGGGTGACCTGCATTATCTGCTGCTGCTAACTACACTCTTTGTGACTTTTCCCCAGTCATTCGGGCTAAAGTGAAGGAGGTGAAGACTAAATGTCACGACGTCACTGCAGTAGTGGAAGTAAAGGAGATCCTAAAGTCTTCCCTGGTGAACATCCCAAAGGACACTGTAAACCTTCACACAAACTCCGGCTGCTTATGTCCACCGCTCAGCGCCAATGAAGAGTACATCATTATGGGCTACGAAGACGAGGAGCGCTCCAGGTAACTCTTTCTGCATTGTTCTTGGAGCACATTTGTTATTTGTTCCCCTGCCTGTAAAGCTGAATTTCAGAGCCACCAGCTAAGGAGAACTTGGTGTGACTCTCTGTACATCTCCTTAATGGTATTCAGGGCGGGGGACAAGGCATTCCGCAGGCACAGAGATCTTAGTCTTGCACGTGTTGGGTTGTATAGCTTATGCATGCCTGTTGATGGAGTAACCGGTTGTCTCCATTGTGTAGGTTACTCTTGGTGGAAGGCTCCATAGCTGAGAAATGGAAGGATCGTCTCGGTAAAAAAGTAAAGGTAAGAAAATATCTCACCAGAAGTCAAATGTTGCAGATACCATGAAACGTCTACCTAATACACATGCTGACCCCAGTTATTTAATATCGAATACCAAAAATTAACTTGGTGTGTTTATGCTATATTACTTAGAAATGCATGCTGAAAAAAATAAAGGGATGCATTGAGTTACCCCAAAGTACACCAGTGTAGCAGCAATCAAAACCTCTGTCTCAAAAAAGCACACAGCAGGAGTATTTTAACTCTGTAGGCAAACAGCGCTCTCTGCAACACATGCCTGCTTAATTGGGATTGTGATACTAATTAAAAAAAAAGAGGGCTTTACAAATGTTTTCCAGACTAGGTCAGAATTATACTTTTCAGATTTAATATTCTTTAAATACAGTTCTTTTACCAAGTTGTGTGGATTAGCGAGTATTTTAAATTTACCTTCCTGGCTTAGATGAGGAGGTGTATGATAAGTAAGTCATGTCATAACAAATTAGAAGCAAGAAGTTCAAATGCAAGCAATATATGAAAATATATTTTAATATTTTCTAATTTAAATTTATTCTAATGCGTTCCAAGTTCTGGGAGGATTTTCTTTTTATGTTTTGATGCATGCCAAAGTATCAGTGATTTCAGTGTTGTTAGGAATGTCATTTTACACAGAATATTCTTATTTTGACACAATTTCTCAGCGATTGATTTGACATAATGGTTGCGCTTCTGCAAACCAGTCTTCTCTTCCACTTGACACTTTCTTCAACAGCCTTAATGGTGACTGGCAGGAAAATACTGTTCTGATTACAAATGCAAGTTTTTCTGTGCACATTTGTCACATCCACAGAGATTACAAGAGTGAAAAGATTTGGGGATCTTATTCCAAGTTGTTGTTTGATTTGGCAGAATGTTACGAAAGCCAGTGCCACAGGGCAAATACCATATTACCGCTGTGGGCTGACTTCTACTTAGTTCCAGTTCTTGGGTGGCAGTATCATTTGTTGGGGTTTTTTTTGGGAACTGACTTATTTTCTCACTTATTTCCCTGCGGCCTGTGACCCGCTGCCTCTGCCCTCACGCCCGTCCTGGGGCTGCTGAGGACCACATCATGTCGCCACCCACTTCTCATCACAATCTCCTTTTCCAAGAGCATCATCAGTTGTACCAACTATGTTTATTAGTTCTTTTTGTACTGTGGTTGCTATTACCTGGAAAAGTAAAACTAAATAAATAAGTAAATACTACTACTAATAATAATTTAATAAAAGTCACTTGACTGTTTTTTAATCCTGCTTCCCCCAGAGATTGTACAGATAGCTTCATTTACATGTTATTATTTAGAAGGTGAGATGCTTTCCTGCTGAAGCCATTATGCCTTGTAAGCCCCTTGTTTCACAGAGGCTACAAGAAAGCTAGGAGGTGTTTTTTCCATTTAAAGCGACTTTTACCAGTAACCTCATATTTCCACCATTTGAACCCAATGCAGAGTAATGTGGTGGAAACAGCGACCGCTTTTTTTTTTTTCTTGCTGCTGTTTGTAAACACATGCAGTTGTTTTACATATGACACGTATCTTTTTCTGTAATCACTGTTGTAATTTCCTTGCCTTTTGATACGCAGCGCTGGGATCAGAAACTCCGCCACCTTGGGAAGGCGAAGGGAGAGCCTGGACACAGCGACTCGGCTCCAAAGCCTGGCAAGCCCAGCAGTGCCCGACAAGCACGTAGTTAGATGTGGGACACCGTACGTTGACATGCAGTGGACTATCTACCAAGACTTCATTGTTGAAGCAGCAAAGGAGAAATTGCACTATTGCACGTTATATTCTATTGTTTACTACAAAATAATGTTTTAGCTTATATTAGTTTTTATTCTCCGTCTTGTTTTCTGCCTTTTTTTCGGATGTGTGCAAGCTCTGGAAATATATATATTTTTTTCTGTTACTGAGAACTGTAGAAAACTGCCCTTATGAGATGGGGAAAGAGAAGGACATGGTGAATTTACCATTTTATCTCCTGTATCTTCTTAGGGAGAAAATTCTGATGCAAGAGGGGATGAGATCTGGCAAAGACCATCACTTAAAGTCATGCCTCACGCTGGCTTCCCCCTTTCACTTTTCTTGGTCAAAGTTTGCTGAAACTTGTGTTGGGAGGAGGTTGTTGATCTGCTTTTAAGTGGGTATATTTTCATTCTGAAATACAGAAATGATGTTAAGAGAACTGTTTTACTCAGTACACCTTTGTTAAGTTTTCTTACTCATAAATAAACCACTTGTGTAAGCCAAAGTCTAACAAAATATTTCCTGCGACAAAGATGGTGTGCTTGTACACAGGGGACCTGGATCTTGCAGGAAGGGTTGTATAGCTCTGTTACTGCAGGATGTAATTTATAATATAATTCTTCTCTTATAACGGCAGTTTTTTCCCCTTTTCTGCCTTTTCTCTGCTGAGTTGTAGGAGTAGACTGACATACCAGGCCTGCTTCTCAGTACAGGTCTGCACTTTATCCTTTTGATTTTGTGGTGTTATTCTTAAGATCTATGCCTCATAAACAAGTGTTCAATGCTCAGTAAAATACGTCCAATAAAAGAATTGTAGTTGTCAAGATAGACTTTATCTGACTTTTGAATCAACATATTTTTTATATTAATGTTCAAAATAGAAAAAAAGCGCTCATTTTTATGCTTTTATAGAATTCTTTGCAGATAGTGCCAACGTATTTGAAATTATCTTCTGTTCTCCTATTCTCTCATGCTCAAAAGAAATTAAAATGGGGTAAACAAAAGAACAGTCCTCTTCACTGTAGTTTACAGAGGGGAACCCACTCTACTTAAGATGCAAATGGCTGTTGTGTTCTAAGCTGTCAGTATTGTCTTAAGTGCGTTAGGGCTGCCTTGCGTTAAGAAAACAGAGGTGCAGCTGTTGGGTATTTCGAAAATACGATGATAATAAGTAAACACAGAAAGATTTGGGAATATTTATAACAATGCTCTTTTAAGATTTCAGTTAATAGCCGGAGGTCTCGGGGTAGATTTGCCATTGGGCTGGATACTAAGCAAGTTGAAACATAGAACTGTTTCCTGCAACACTCAGATTTTTTTTTTTNCTAGTTCAGTGTTTGCTCAGGGTATCGCACGGGCGGGCTTAGAAGCTGTGGAAAGACCGTCGAAGAGGAAGATGAATTAGAAGATTAAGCATAATTTAAACAACAACAAAGCTATTCCCATTTGATAACATTTCTCTGGTGTATTTTGGACATCGTAGTTTGCTGCTGCCGTTTTCCTCTACTCTGTTGCCTGGTTCCTGTGTTTTCCAGCTGTGCTACCAGCAAGCGGGTCTCTGCCTGTGGTGGTCGCAGTAGGTACAGCAAGGTGAACTTCATCAGTGAAGCAGCAAGTACTATGAAGCCCATGGTCAATCATATTTAATTATTGGACTTTGGACTTCTAATTTTTTTTTAAGCAATCAGTGAATAGCAGGCAGTTGATGTGAGAAGGAAAATCTGCTACACAAAATACTGAGAAAACCAAACTTCTGAGTAATCTTTTACTACTGTCCTCCTGTCCCCATTCTCAGAGCTTTCTGAAGAAAGCAAAGAAGTTTGTTGGTTTACATCTTGCTTAATTAGGTCTCAGTTCAAGACCCACCTGGCCTCTCATGTAATTTAGAATTAGAGTGTATGGTGTGAAAATACGTTTTTTGTCTTCCCCAAGTTGTGCTGAGCTTTGCCTTGTGCTTCCCCCTCGCTGTCACACCTGTTCTGCACTCAAAGCAGGTCAGTGTCTGCCAACAGGTAGTGTTTTACTCAGTTAAATTGTTTGTAATGGTCCTCCTTCCAATCTAGATATTCTTCCTTCATCTTTTAATCCCCCTAACTAGGGTCAAAGGAAAAGTAATGCTCTCCGGGGACAAAGAAAAGGAAAGCAATAGATACACTTCATTAATTGATGAGAACCGGTTTCTAATCATCTTCAGGTCCTTAATGTTCTATTTGTGAGGTTGAAACTCTTGCCCATTCTTCATGTGATCAACAAGCTGATGACCAGAACGTTAAGCAGCTGGCTTTGGTGTCGTTAACCGCTGCTGTTTAGCACTTTTCCAGCGAGGAGAGGAGGGTGCGGTGGCTTCCTCTGAAGGACAGCAGAGGTGCTAGTGGTGGGTTTGCTCTCCTCTCCACCACGCCAGCCAGGAGGCATCTTCCCTTTTTACCTGCAGTGAAACTACTTGAGGGTCATGATCTATCTATTACAAAAACCTTTGTAGCTGTGGAAAAAATGATTAAAAGTATTTACTTGTTTCACTTGCAAATGCAAGTGCTTTCTTTTTTTAGAACTCGTTTGTTTGGAGGCGGCACTAAAATCCTATAAAAGGAGCACAAACAAGACCACGTGTGACAGCCAGCTTATTAACTGTGTACAATGTGGTTATTTTACTGGGCGATGCACATACCTACGCGGGCACATGTGATCAAGTGTCATGGGATGTATAGAAGGACTGATTAAAACCATGCCTTTCCCACATCTGGGTTGTATTAGTCCAGAGAGAAAATATGCAGCTTAAAATCTCTGCAGATAATTAGCCTGACGTTGCTTATCAGAAGGCACCCTGTCCTAGTGCAGCTCAGCAGATGAGAAGGCAGGAGGAATAAACACCAAAGTTGCTTATTCGCAAGCAATGTCTCTCGTTTCTAGCAGGGGGTTGACTCATGGTTTTAATAAATCTGCTCTGGACATGTTAGCAATGGCATGAAAATAACAGAGCTTAATTTCAGCCAGGGTATTATTATTTCACTGTATAATTCCTTCCGCTGAAGGCAATAATAAGCAGAGTCTATATGGTGAGAACAGCTTTCACATTAATGCTAATGAGAGTAGCATAGTTCAGTTGAACTGGGTTGCAGGGAGAGCCAGTGCTGGTAGCAGTAGGCAGCCGGAGGGCCTCCTGCTTTCAGAAAGCCTTTGTTCAGAGAAAAATGCAACATTAGGATCCTCGGGGGGTGCGGTGGTGTGGTGGTGGGGCAAGCGGAAGGGGGAGATGTCGGCATCTTTAAAGGGAGGATAAGATACCAGACTATAGAATAGGACTCAACTGAAATAATTTTTTTTTCTTTTTATAAGATTCTAGTGTATCGAGCCTGAGAAAAGTATCAGTCGAGTGTAATATTGATGATGGGCTGAAATATGTCTACTCTGAGATACACTCTGGGCGAATCCAGTGTCTGCTGGGAAGAGGTAGGCCGCGAGGGTCCCCAGCTTTGGGGGGCTGCCAGTGCCGTTTTCTAATTCCCCTGCACATTGCTGATACTCTGTAAGATCCAAAAATCTATATCTTTAACAGTCTGTGTATTATAAATTAGGCAGGTAATTCAATTAGACAGTAAAAATGAATGAACTTTATTCGCTGGAGAAGTAATACAGCTGGGGGCACTTAAATCCAGCTGTCTGGGAGAGATTTACTGACTACTATTGTTTCCCTTCCCTCACATGAAATAACCCAAACCCCATACCAGCTGGTGATGCCTGCTCATGCCACGGTCCCCTTAAGTCTGCGGAGTGCGTGGAGTCGGGACCCCTGGCTTGCCTCACCGCTCTCTGGCAGCGCTGCTGTGTGACTTAAAAAGCAAAAAGTCCTTTGCTTCCTCTATGGGACAGTACAACAGCTCTCTGTCCTGCAGCAGAGAGCTTCGTAAGTCGTTCTGCCATCCTTGGAGGGGGGATTTTCATTCCCTCCTTAACATGGTACAGGTTATTTGGTTATTATTCACTTCAGACAGCAGTGTTGGAGCACGGGTAGGTGCAGACTCTGATGATGGCTGTCTTGCTGCACGTGAGCCATGGCTAGGGTTTTCTTTGCACTTCGGTGCTTTGCAAGCCTTCCGCAGTAAAATAAAGGAACAGAGTAACGAGAACAAAATGTAACCGTCCCTGCAATGTGGTTGCCCTTGCCCGACAATAAACAACTAAGCCCTATGCATAAGATACATTCCTGAATGGTCACTGCACCACAGTGTTAACAACGAGGACACCAAAAAGCAACGTGTCCAGAAAGTTGTCTGTAGCTGCATCAACCGCAACGTCACTGACCAGGCACTGCTAGCGCCGAGATCAGCAGCAAAACTGCTTGGGCTGCACCCTCTTTGTCAAAATGTTCTTGTTCTCTGTCGTTTTGGGAGGGGGGTGGGGGGGAAGGTTTTGTTCCCTGTAGGGTTCTTGGGAGAGATGTATTCGCCCACCCCTCTGACTTGTCACCCTGGGGATTGCAACCCCCCTCCCCTGAGCACTGGGTTAATTAGTGGCTGGTTCTTCCCACACTTCCTAACCTCTGGAGAGCATCGACCCATGCTCCAAATTTGGAGCTGCCTTGCACGAGGCTTCCCAGATGTGCAGTAAACCTCGATTTTTCAGCTCGTGCTGGAGAAATGTGTATAGATGCAGAATTGTCTAAGCCACGGTAGGAGCAGCAGCTGTTTTGGTGGGCAGCTTCTGTACGGTTATGAAGTAGGGCAGGTGAGGATGGAGGAAATCCTGAGGCTGAATTACTCCCTCAGTAATTCCCTACGTACGAGCCCACGTTATGCAGTGAAACCCGGGGGAAAGACCCCGTGTCAGCGCTGGCAGGGCCTGCTGTTGTGATCCTAGCTTGGGCGTAGAAAACCGTGTAACCACTTCGTTCACAGAGCAGCTCTAAGTGCCTACACGAGGCCAAATAAGCCTTGTCATGCAAGAGAGATTATTAGCTTAGAAGTAATCCCATGTTGGCAGCTGTGGTGCTTCGGGCCAGCCAGCTGCCATCTCACCCACTGCAGGGCCTGAAAGCTTTAATGAGTGATAATGAAAGGAGACACTCATTGAAGGGGGAGTGATGGAAAAGGGGTATGAGGCTGAAGACAGCAGAAGGTACTTGTGGCTCTGCTCTTGTGCACCTTTCCCAAGTGATGCACTGTGGAAAGCAAGCGATGCATCACGTTCTCCGTTCCTGGGGCCGGGTAGACGCCTGGACAGCAGATACCACGTACTTGCAAGCATAAATGAGCAACCCTCCACATCCTATGTGTGAAATGCAGTAAAAATGTGAGACTCTAACACATCCCATCTCAAGGTGTGACCCTGCAGCTAGTGGGTATTTCTGATGGGTTCAGTTTAGCTTTCTGGCTGTAAAATGAGGGTGATGATAATTTCTCATGGAAGACAAAGCTGTTCATTCCTGTGAGTACTTGTGGCAGTGACAACGCCACTGAAATGCTGTGCAACGGATGGCTCTTCAGCAGCTTCGGGAGGTGCCAAGTAGTTAAAAAATTCACGCTCTTTCAGGTGAAATAACATGTTACTGTGCAACTAAAGGCAGCATTGTACCATCACAGGTCCATAGTGGGGCTGAATGCATGTGTCATCAATAGCTCTAGTATTAGGACTTCCTAAAAGTTGAACGCTTAACATAGCAAATCTGATCTTCCCGTAATAAAGATTTGTGTGCAGTGATCTAGGGTTTGAAATAGACCCGAAGAGAGTTTGATCAAATGATCCTATATGGTCCATTGGGAAGACTGAACCTCTTTGTCCTCCATATGGACCTGTTTCTGTCCCAGGTGGTGTGTCTTCTTATGGCCTTCTCTTTGCACTGCTGAGATAGGGAAATCTGTGCCACTGTTGGGGTTTTCTTTGTACCAGGCTGAGTATCCATAAGTGGACATTGGTCACATCAATAATCCCAGCTTGTTCCAGCTTTTCCTTCTGGGAGGTTGTGTCTGAGTGTCCGCTCCTCCCCACAGCATGGCATAACCAGTCTTCTCCATCCCAAGCTCCAGTCTCCATCACCCCAGGAACTTCACAGAGAGGCTCCTAGTCCCTCCACTCCCCCTTGCCAGTGTTGTTTTCCTGCTCCCCTGGGCCTCACGGAGCCTTTACCCCACCGCCCTTGCTCCGACATTCCATCTGATGTTTCCTGAGGGCTTCCTTTCTGATAGGAGCTTCCCTCCTGTTCGCTGCTGGATGCTGGTCTCGCTTTTCCCTTTGCAGCTCTCCTGTTCTGCTTTCTTGCAGCTTTCTGCCCCGCTCTCCCTTGCCTGTTTCCTGGCTGCTTATCTCCCCTCCTTCCGCCCATTGTCTCCCATTCCCGCAGCTGGAGCCAAGTCTCTCGCCGGCCGGCTACTGGGTACCAGGGACCTCCCATTGCCTCATGTCCCCCTTCAAGGCATTCTGTGGGTACCAGTTACAGGGAAATTTGCCCAGTCTTTGGAGAATTTAAACTGACATGCACAAGAGCTCTTGGTACGTTGCTGACCCTGTGACAGCCCTCACGATTTAATGTCAGATTTCTCCCCCCCACCCTAGATTGCCAAGAAATGGAAGTGCTGGAGCTGCTGAGAGAGAGGATTGGCTTCTTTTCGCCTGCGTGGGTGGATGAAGTACTCTTCTCTAGCTTTGCCCCTGGAAATGACTGTGTCTGAAAGCAGAGCAAAACAAAACAACCCCAGCCCCGAAACAGCTGATATTTAGTATTTCAGGCTGTGCAGCTATTCGGTTGCTAAGTATTTCAGCTCAGGGCTTACAGCTTGGCAATGGAGAGATGGGTGTTACTAGAAGTATTGGGCAGCCTTAAATACCATGGTGCGAGAAGCCCTTTGGCTGATATCTGAGTAACCCATTGCCCAGTGTGGCCAGTTTCTTCTTGAGTGCAAAACAGCACAGGGTGTTCTTAATGTACTACTTAAGGGGGGAAAAAAAAAAAAGATAAAAAGATGTTAGCGTTTGCCAGTTGAATTTCAGTCCGTGGTTTTAGCACATTCATCCTTGTTTAAAGTCACCGCGTGTCTGCAGCTGGCAGGAGGCCTGGCTCTGGACAGGGCTGGGGAGGCTCTTCAGGCTACAAGTTCTGCTGCAAAGATGTTCCCATCCATCCAGCATGTGGCTTCTGTGACAACTGTTTGGTATCAGCTGAAGCCCAAAATATGCTCATGCCTTCCAGGTTTCTCTGGGAGTGGTCCAGAAAGCCAAGAAGTGCAGTTTTACCTTAAGTGGCCCTGAAGACCAGTCAGGCTTTTGGTCCTTCCCCTACTTAAAATCACATAGTAAATGGGAAGCAAATGCTGATGCCTACATTCCTGTCATCATTATCCTGAAAACAGGTTAACTCAAAGCTCTTTAATCCTTGAATTTTCATGCTGAATCCCTGATAACCCTCTCTTATCCATTGTAAAGTCTCTGTTAATTCCCAGAAGACTGCTTGGCTCCCTTCAGCTAAAATTCCTTTTTGCTTTTGATGTCCTTCCCCATGATTTGCATCTCCATCTTTTTGAGAATTTATATGTCGCTGGGTCTTGATTTACATTTGGAACTAAGGCTTTGTGAGGGCTCCCGGGGAATATGCGTGATGAACCCAATGGTGAATAGGTTTCGCAGGGCTGTGCCAGCCCTTGTGCTTGGAGACAGGGGCTTTCTCGCCATTCCCTGTCCCTCTGGGACCAGCCAGATGTTTGGCTGCAGAGAGTTCATTTGTCTTCCTCGGGCACTGCTTGTCAGAGAGGGGGAAGCTTCTCCAGGTCTGTGAATAGGACGAACAGAAATAATGGGAAGTCTCCGAGCATCAGTTACACAAGACTGATGGGGATCCTGTGTGCGTTCAGGCATTTAATTTACAAGAAATAAAGGCTGGACTTTCTTGCTTGTCCCAAACATCACTTGGGCATGTCAGCGAATCACCCTCTACTCTAGAGGAAAGCCACCTTCCCCTACTGCTGTATAATAGTTTACAAGTGATACTAAGTCCTGTGGTAATCTGTATAATCAGCAATTAACTTTTAAGAACTCCCTCATTTCAAAAATCAAACTTGATATGCACCCTAAAGTCTGTCTGAAGCTTTTTTTCTGCTCCTGCTGACTGACCTGAATATACCTGAAATTCAATGTGTTTTTTAAAGGTTGCAGTCTCAGCAAGGAAGGAGTTAACCTTTTCTGCCTGGGAGCAAGGAAATTCTTAGTTTTAGTGCAGGCATTTTTGCAGGGTTAGAAGGTTGGATCAATCATGAGGAATTAATTCATACCCTCCATGCACTAGAAGAAGGATACACATTGTTGCTAACAAATTTGCCAAAGACGGTTTCCAAAGGAGCCAGGAGACATATCTTTGCATTCATCTGGATTTCAGAGTATTTTGTTCCTGGAAGGCTGAGAGGAAAAGGTAAATGTCAGGGTATTTCTTTCTTTGCCAGCATGTTCATGAAGAACCTATTTAACAAACAGTATTCCCCTTCACTGCTCTCAGTCCATGCTCCCTCCCCAGCCAAAGATCTCATTTAGCCCCTCAGGGCTCGCTTAACGCATCGTCCACCAAAGACTCTTTAGTGACCGTGCAGGCTCTGAAACACAGCTTTCCCCCTCCTTTTTTACCATCCCTGCCTTCCACCAACACTGCATATCTCTCCCCTTAGTTCCGCGTGCTCCACTACATTTTTTGGCAATGCATCTTCCATATTGCACCGCTTGTCCTCTCCTGGGCATTTCTCTCTGTGGTTATTCCATGGCTGCGCAGGAATCCTCCTCTGCCCTGCACAGCTGGAAGCCACAGCTGGCGCTCAATTTCTGCTCCTTTGCTCAGGTCACAGCTGCATCGTGGCATTAACAGCCCCAGGAATAATACCCACCAGCACAGCAGGTTCCCGGCCTGCATCTGCAAGCCAGGGTGAAGGAGGATATGGTGGGGAGGGGAGGGAAGACCGGCATGTGCTAGTAAAGCCGGGGACTAGAAATAGAATCCCATTCGTGCTGTGTGACGTCCTGTCTTTCCAAGGCTGTTCAGCCCAGTAAATGCTGTGCTGAATGGAGCTGGGAGCAGGAGCGGGCATGTCTGCAGGCTAGAAAAATCAACGGTGGCTCGGAGGAAAGGCCTGGCAGCATCCTCTCTCTTCTAGAAGTGCTGAAGTGCATAATGCCTTCGCCTTTAACTTGGCTAAGAGTTTTGTGTGTGTTGCCATTAAGAAGATGGAAAAATATTTCCTTTTACTGTTCTGATTAGGAAAAAAATCATCCCACAATGCACATTTTGCACAGGCATCAAAGGAATTACCTCATTGCACGTCAGATCCCACAGATGAGATCATCACTGCTGCTATGTTCCTAATCATCCTAAACTATTTTATTAAAAATATTTTTACCTCCCAGGTGTTTCTAAGTCTCTTTCTCTTGTGATATCTGAGACTTGCAGGGTATGCCTATAAAAGATAATCAATCAGTTCATCTAGTATCCACAGATATCTTCAAATATCGCATTGCCACTCATGGAAAAGAATCTGCCTTATCTTTCTGTAGGAAGTGAAACATGCGTCACTGTCAAGGACATGCTTTTACCAGGTATTGTGGTGCAAATATTCAGCAAATATTTGCATATTCAGCAAAATGCTGGAGGTCCTCTTGGGTCAGCTGGCACGCTTGCAGTAGGCTTTCTGTGTTGACGCATCCTGTTGAATCTGGTGTATGTTTTACATCTGATTCCCGCCTGATGACTTTTTTTCCTACTTGCACTCTGCTTTTAAAAGTAGCCACCCCAGTATCTATTAAAATGATAGATCTCCCTTGATAGCACTTTATAAAACCCTTTTGGATGTCTTGTACACTTTTTAAAAGCATTTAAAAAGCATATTTGAGAGCAGGAAACAGTCCAAGGAAGCTGCTGATCCTACACTAAGACCTGCCCTGTGTTCAGCTCTCCTGGAAGAGAAGCCTGATTTCCATCTGATGTCAGTGTTTGATGACTTCCACATGCCCCTATTTTAAACAACTTAATCTGATCATATTCTAAGAGTGTTTGTTTGGACTGTGACTGATTCTGAAACTGGTTTGTATCAGGAGTTATTTGATATGCTTTGGTGGTATGTGGAAGATGGGTGTATGACACTTCCACCTATAAACTAAACCGATGTATATTTGTTTCACGCTGTTGTAAATTACATGCTTTGGGTTAATCTCCCCTTAAATTCCATACTTTTCATGATAGACTTTAGCTTTTTACAAACAAATTTTATGTAAACTTTGAAAGACCATCTTTTGCAGTCAGTTGAAGAATATACTCTGAATCACTCAATAAAAGAAATGTGCTTGATTGCCTAAGTACATTAGCCATAGAGCTTTGAGAGTCAAGCACACTTTTCAGATGAAGAGTCCATTATTTTTGGAATATATGTTTGGTTTTTTTTGAGATAGGAGAAAATTTTGATGTGGCTTGAAATGCTGTAGTCCAATCTGAAACCGGAGGAAGGAATCATATACTAATATATTATTCCAGGGATGCGTGCAAAGTGCAGCAAACACAAATTCAGACCTGTAAGGGGATTTTGACTTTTGCTAATTCATTATTTGAACTGATGTGGTCTTTTTAAAAAAGAGAAAACCTCAGAAAGTAAAGATTTCTTCTTCACCACCAGTGACAAGAAGTGAGTTTCAGCATTGAAGCAGGTCTGAAACCTGTATGTCAGGTGTGATTTGCAAGGACTTTCACGTGCAGTAAAGCTGTTGGGTTTTATGTTGTTTTGTGGAAAGGGCTGGGTTTAGCACAGCTCTCTAGACTTTAAGCTGTGCACAAGCTAAGGGCTGGGGGACTAAGGGAGGTTGGAGAGGAGGTGGACATGTATTTCAAGGGGTGGAATCACCCAGGCTGAGTTACGCACTATGCAGACAACTTGAAGATAAATGGCAGCCAGCTACGGGTGGGATAAAAGCTGAGGGTTTGAGCATAATAAAGTATGGATGTGTTACATCAGTGTGTCAGTATAGCTTGCTCCTTTCCAGGAAGGCAAACGGTAAGTCAACCTAGTCAACACTGGCACCACAGCCAAACCTCGCTGCCTCAGACTTTGCTTAGGATCTGCAAGGACTGTCGCCAGAAGGTCTAATATCCTCAATAAACCACACAGGAATTTCCTCCATATTGCTGCGACATCAAGCTCTGCCTGCAGTGGTCACGGGCAGGAGAGACTGGCGGGTGTCTGAGGCGCACCGGTGCTTCCATGGGAAAGCGGCAGGAGCGTGAGCACGGCCACTGCTGAGAGGAGAAGGAAATAATCTCCATATTTCCAGATTATTTTAGTATGAACCGTTTGTCTTTCTACAATTTTCAGGTGCCAAATCAATATAGAGAAGAAAATTTAACAAACCTCTTACTCGTCTTGCAGTGGACATCAGACAACATCCCATAGTACCATCTGTGGTTAGAGAGACACCTCCAGCCTCAAAGGCTTTACAGTCTAATAGCAGCCTACATTTAAATTTAGTTGTAGTAGTTCTAGTTTTACAGGAAAATAATGGAGCAACCCAAACAAGCGTGTGCTAACCCATCTTGTTTAAATAGGTAAGCTAGTTTAGACTGTTTTAAATAGCAGAGCTTAACGAATTCTAGTTGAGTTTTTGACTGGTGCATCCAGCTGATGCTGAGGTGGGGCTTGTCTTGCGCAATGAACTGTTCCATGGACAGAGCTGGATCTAAAGAAGGACATGATGTTTAGTGGGACCCCACAATACTTCTTAAAAATACCTGAAGTATCGTCTTCTTGGAGCTGACTCTGTAATGGGAAGACAGGGTACCGAGTCTCAGATGATGTTTCTTGGTGATTTTTATAAATCAGTACTGCAGTCAAGGTATACAAACCACAGGAATGCCTGTAAGTGCACATTAAGCTGGACATAAATAAAATGAATTTGGAAACGGAGTTCCTGCTTCATGTCCTAGGCGTCATGTCTTAAACCTTGCTCTCTGGATATGTTATTCTGCCACTCTGAATTCTCCCTTCCATGGCTGTTTCTTTAAAATGGCACCTGTACATGAGAAGAGGCAGTCCTGCTCCTACAAGCAAATACACAAACAGAAATTCATAGAAGCAGCGAGTACCTGGTAAGCATCCCCACCTCCACCTGCCTTAGAGGTGCAACTGAAGCTTGTAACGCCTGTTCCAGCCAGGTCCTTTTCTTTCCCATAATTTTATTTTTAAGGAATACAATGAATGATAAAAGTGACTTCTCTGTTGTTTTCTATTTTTAGTTTAGTTAGTCCTATCTATATGGCACCCCTGCTCTTTACTGCTAAGCCATTTCCATCCTGCAGGCTTCCTGTGGGTGGCTGCTGTGCAGGCAGCTCTAACCGGAGCAAAGCAGACACCTAAAACTACCCCCTTGAGCCTCACAAACTTACTTGGAGAGTACCTGCTGTTTCTCCCAAGGATGCCAGAGAATTGGTTAGGAAAATGCCTTCATAACCCCGCAGGCAGCAAAATCCAGGGAAAACCGAGCTTGTGAACCACAAAAGACACACAACATCTTTGCAAAGTTTCTGTGGAGAAATCCCAGGGTTATTCCAGTAACAATGACTGGCGCCAGGAATGGAAAATCACTTGTTAGAGAGTTAAACTGTCTCCTTGCCTTCTGCTGCATGAACCGATGGCTCATCTCAGGCATCTCACCTCCGACTGCTTGCTTAACGAAAGCAGGAAGCTAACAGGGGTTACCATTGCTGCGCCAGGTGTTAAAAATATATACATTAAGTCGATACATATGTCTTTGTGGTATTGCTTAGCTGGGTAAAGTGAAAAAGGTTATTACATTGCCACACGATGTATTACAGGCTGGTAAAGCTGCTTTGGGTTGTACGTTACCCGCAAGTACAACGGTTCATTTCATAGCTAAAAGGTCGGATAAATTAAAACTCTAAAAAATCTTTTCTTGATACAAGTGTCACTGATTTTCTTTGGCCTCCTTTGAGTTTTCTGGATGCTAATCGGAATGAAAGCAAATCGAAAATTGGAGTAACAGGGATCAAGCTCTAAGCTATATACGTGTTGATTTGGAGATACATATATATATAAAGTTTGCAGTGTTGGCAAGTGAAGAGTTTCTGTTTTCAGTGGAAAAGTTAATAACTATTAGCTCAATGCCATTTTAAATAAAGATGGGATATGTAAGGCAATTCAAAGATGGTATTTAGAAGTGTAAAGCAGATGAACTCTGATGAAGACTGTCACATGCAGTAGACATACTACATCAAAAATGTAATTTTTTTCAATTGATATCTTTGGCAATGATGAAGTATGACAAGAAACAGCTACCATAAAAAGCTATTAGCCTCAAAAGAAGGCAGCGCTGATTCAAAAATCAGTGATATCACTTTACCGGGCATCCAAAGTGAAAAAATAGAAGCTGAAGCTAATTGTATTATTAGATATTAATGCCAGCTCATCAGCAATGGAACTGCCTGCATTTGAGGAAACCATATGGTAACAAATCCCCCTATAAAAAGAATTCTTAAAAAATTCTGGTTTTACAATATTTACAACTATTTTTAGTGAAAATTTGGACCAAAAGGAAGTGTGTCCAAGCAGTAAACTTTTCACAGGCTACAATGAGCTATTACGAGGGAAGATTGTCTCAAAATAAATTATAATTGGATAATGAGACAGCATTATATTGAAATGCCAGTAAACTGGATACTTTTTCTGGGTGGAGGTTAGTTTTCTGGTAGCAAACTTAACCGATGTTCTTCCAGAACCTGGAAATAGGTATTTCAGATGGTGGCTTCCCAGGTGTCAATTTAGGAACCTCACTGTTCAGTGCTATTTATTAATTAACAGTTTCCTTTACAAAGAAAAGTTTTCCTTTTTTTTCAGCTTAAATGTATTAAAAACCCAAAGACACAAGTTTGCTAAGATATTTATGTTAATTTTTGATTATAACCTGGATTTTAGGAGGTATGCAAGCTTGTGCCAACGTTGTGCTGTTAACCCGTGGCTCCCAGCAGCTCTCCGTAAAACACGGAACAGCTAATTCGCTCTGAAGAGTGCCATTTATCCGTGCCACGCATGGGGCTTTGTAACCTCAGTGTAGGCAGCGGTGTTTTCTGCTCCGTCCACAAAAGACAGAGCAATAACAAGGTTTTCCTGTACGCTAATATATTTAGTCACAGAAGGATGTGTCCTCAGAGATGGCAGTCACAGTCAGCTCTGCCTCAAAGGAAGAGGTTAGGCTGTAATATCTTGAGCCTACTTTAAATTCTCAGTTAAATAGCAAATTGTTCTGAATGGCGAGGATTATTCAATGCAGGAAGCGCTTTCCATACCTCTGCAATGCTAACGGAGCCATTGAAATGTTATTTTGCAGTATTTCCAGGCTGTCTTAACAACTACTAGCACTTTTTTTTTTTTTTTAACTGATGTTTTGCCTGTGGGTTTAGATGGCCGGTATTGTGCATTTCCCCATTTTGCAAGCCTGTAAACCAGAGGAATATGGAAAACTCCTACTCTGGATTTACATTCTGGACCTCCAGGCTTGTGTCCTACAGCGTCTTACTGCTCGCACTATTCCTCAAGGAAGGGACAAGCCCCAGTGACCTTACTGAGGATATTTGCCTGCGTAACATTGTACAATGATGAGCAGCAAAAGTTGAGCCTTCTCACCAGTAACCTGCAAACTCTTCACACAAACTCCTGCGCCATAAAAATTCTCGCAAACATACATATTAAAAATCGGAATCGTCCTAAAACCTAGGCTATCTTTAGGTTACCTGTCTACCCTTTTTAATACAGCAAATTTAATATTCACATCCCTTTTCACAGTGAGAGACAGAATACACTTGCCAATAATTCTTAAAAAAAAAAAAAAAAGTGAGAGAGAGAAATCAACTTAAAGCTGTAATTACACCCGAAGTATTACAGCTAATTAAAGCCGTGCCCAAAGTGAAGCCAGGGCTGCAGCTGCTGGGAGCAGTGTAACATTAAATGCCACCAGCTGTGGCCCATTACTGGTCCTCCTGGTAGTCAGGGAAAGAAAATGAGTAATTAGAGCACTTTGGTAAAACATTGCTGGTACGGTATGGCTGGTTTTTACCTACTGCAATAATATGTAAGGTATCGTCTTACCTTGGAATGGTATATTTTGATTAGTTTCCATTTGTTTACTTTTCAATGGTGTGTTTGGACTGTGTGCTTTAATAACTTTAATCAGTGGTAAAATTCTGCAGGAATGAGAATCCTCAGCTAGAGGAATTGTAAACATTTTATAGAGCTTGCAAATGTCATTCCTGAAAGTTACCCAGAAATAAATGCCAGTTCTAGTCTTGTAAGAAGGCAGCAGCTTTGGCTATGTAACTTCTTGATTTTTTTTAAAAAAAAATTATTTTTGTAATTCTCACTTTCTGAGGTGAGAGCTGTATTCAGTGTTAAAGGGTCTAGGTATGAGCACCAGAGCCAGGCAACCTTAGCAGGGTGAATTTAAGATTTTGCTCTGATTTCACGATGATGCTTGTTTTTGTGACTGTGGCTATAAAGTTCTGAATCTGCTGAATTTGCATTTGGAAATCAGTACTTCTACCTTTTTCAGGGCCAAATCTCTGCTTGGGTAGGGGTCTGCAGGTTGGTAATGCAAGCAGAAGTTCTGGTTGGAGCAGAAGATATTTCCTAGGAGATACAGATCTCCCTGATCACCCTCAACTTCAGAGCACAGAAGAGCGGTTTCCTCCTGGCTTTTTAAGAAAAGTTTCTCTATCTGCACTTCTCCAAGTGCAAATACTGATTTCTTTCAGCGAATGCCACACTTATGAAACTGTAAGGTGTATGCTTAGCAGCTTTCAAGCCCAGCTCTGCATGAAACATGCCAACAAAATCACAGTGCATTCCTCATTTTAAGTTTACACTGATCACTGGGGTGTTTTAGCTGTTGTTGGGACAGTGGATCTTTGTTTCCAGATGGTTTTTGAGTGGGAATCTTAGGGATAGTGTAAGGTTTTTTCATGGGAATGTGTTGATGGTAGAGAATTATGCTAGAGGTTTTCATGTAGGAGTTTGCTGATAGTAGAATATTTTTGTGGACATTTTCATGCAGGAATTTGTTGGTTGTGTAGTCTTATTGTAAGAGGGATGATGAGTTTTAAGGTACAGGATGGAAAGAAGGATGCTAATTTAGTGTGAATGGATGAAAACTGGACGCACTGTAAGGTGCAGCATGGAGGGAAATATTGAGCTTGGCTGCGCAGTGAAACTGGTGCAGAATGTTAATGCAAAGTGGGGCCAAGGAGGACTGTGCCTAACTGATGTGTTTCTCAGCATCTCAGACTGTTATAAGCTTGAACTTCAAAAAAAATTGAAGACAGTGAGAAATAACTGTAGAAAAATCTGGTCTTGAGCCATAGCTTCTATTAAACAATAGCAAGTTCTTTTCTGTCTCCAGAGAAAACTTGAGTAAAAGTGGATCAACAGGGCTAGATAGTATTGAAATTGGTTAACTGCTGTGAGGATTTATTACGGGAAATGATGGACATCAACTTCTCTAACATGGCTGGTATTGTACCACTATAATTGCTACCAACATTGTGCTCCAGAGGGTGCAGTTTAAGGCTCTTATTACTCAGGGGGCTTTCAGATCAGGGTCTAAAGGAATTAAATAAATGCCAGGAGCTCTTATTATAATCATAGCTTAATTTATAATTGCTTCCTACTTAATTTTGTAGTGGTACGTCCTAACGTTATGATAAATGCAGTGACAGCACTGTGGTAAAATATATTCATTTGTTGGAAAAAATAAGGTTGTGGGTAAGGAGCCATGCAAAAGTTAACTTCAGATAACAACTGTCTTTGGTAAAATTAGAAAACTTTCCTCTTAGTTCACAATTGTCTCTCTAAAGGAGAAAAAGAAGGTCCAATAGGCTCTTCAAAATTAAGAGCAGAGTGGGAAATGGTAATGCAAGGAAGTTAAGAATGCCTTATCTGTTTCAAGGGGGAGTCTTGGCGCCTAGCATTGAGAATTTGGTTTTTTATCTGTTTAATACAAAATATCAGTAATAACATTCATTATTTAGTGAAAATGAGGGGATAACACCAGTTTTATCCAGCAGCACCTTGTTCACTTTTCTCAGGATGCCAAATGCCTCTGTTACAGGCACTCTGCAGATGATGAGCTACAAGGTGAATAATTTTCATATGATCCATGTAAAAGACATTTCTGTTAATATACATTCTTTCTCTATCTTTTTGATTACCATTGCCGCTTGTTGACATTCTTGATATTTTTGGAATAGTGGGGCTGAGTTTTCCAGTATGCTTTTCCCAGTGCATTTTTTTTCATGCTGTGCCCCATTTGTGTTTTGTCTTGTTTTTTAAATAATTAAAGTTGGCCACAATGGGGGTATTCACACTCTCAGATGTACAGCAAGGACGCAGGTTTCTCCTTTCATAACTCCCAGAAACATTCATGAATTCTGCCTACTCAAAATTTGTCAGCAGGATACATAATAGAAATGCAACTTTTGAAACAAATTGAGTAATAAATTGGTTAGGAATGCATATAAACCGTTTCTTTTGTGTTGTAATCTTTTCAGAGGAGATATAAGCACATAAAACAGAAGTGCCTCACACTTTCCCAAGGCTTATGGGATGCTGTTTATCTTGCTTTTTTAAATGATATTTTGAAAGATGTAACTTGTGTAGAGAGTCTCCCTGACAATGTGGTTTTAAAAATAGGTCAATCATTGTGGCTATAACATGTCAGGTTGATGAGAGAGCACTCGTTACGAAAACAAATCTACTTTTAGGCATACAGATTAAAAAATATGCTAACTATGCATTCCCAAATGACCTCATTAAAAGTTCTGCCCTTTAGATATGAGGGGAGGACTGTGGGTTCCACTAAAAATTAAAGGCTCTAGTTCGGAGGCAAATTTCTCTTTTTCCCCGGAACTTTCAAGGAGAATCCCTAGCTTTGTGTTTCCATTTACACTTCTGAATAGCTGCCTGTTCCTACATGTGTGATTTGTTCTCCAGAGAAGACATCAGAGACGTATTATTTGACTAACTCAACAGGAGTACAGATCATCTCACTTCAGTCATCCAAAAGGTGATGCTTCATCGGGCAGACAGACCTCTGGTGTGCAACTTGTAGTGCTTGAAAGAGGTAGGGAAGGGAGAAGAAAAGCACAAGTTGAACACTCTCTACTCCATGTGCCCTGCTGGCACTCCACTAGGAGCAGCGGTTCGGGGAGTTTTTCCCATCTGTGCTATTTATCATGGGGAAAAAAAGTCACAATAGGGTTTTGTTGAACATGGTAAGGAGGAATTTTTGTCATCTCGAAGAAATTTATTGGTTAACAGAAGTGTTTCCTATCAAGCTCTAGCATTGTAACATTACTGATACTTTACTGATGGAGACAGAATAAACCACGAAATATCCCTTCTGAAGCGAATTATGAGTCCAGTAGCGTGGACCAGTGCTTCAGAGCAACACTACGAAAATGTAGTTAGGTGCCTTTTTCAATTTGAACTTTGTTTTTTAATTTTTTTTTTGTTGTTGTTGTTTTTACCTTTGTGTTGGAGATGGGTTAACTTTTTAAATTTTACTTTCTTGGTTTTGCCACAAGAGCAGGAGTTGACAGGAAGCCAAGGATTTCTGAGCAGCCCCATGAACTGGGAAATTCTAAACCCCAAAAGCTTCTCATTCCTAATTCCCTTCATTCTTTCAAAAATAATACAGATATGTTCCAACTGGCAGATTGTTAACAGTACAGAAAACCTACTCGTGAGTACCCAAATAGGATGAATTTAGAAACTTGGAGACACCTCGCTGCACAAAGCATCCTTTTTTCTTCCAATGTGTTCTACTAGGTAGGCTCAGGAAGCTATCCGAAATAGCGGTTTGGGCATCTTTTATGCTTAATTATCTTCTTAGCTTAGTAAGAGTGTTTAGGTGATGGTCTGCGAACAGAAATGCAGGAACTAGCCTTGCGGGGACATGAGAAGATCTAGGATTATTTTGGCTTGCTTACCTGCAGGAGGTGGGGTACACAAGGGACTAAGTGCCAGCACATAGTTCATCTTCCAAGGGAGTGGAGCCTGCAAGAAACTAAGTGCCATCCCATATTTTGGCTTTTTCATGCTCTCAGGCACTTAATGGCTCCATCAGTTGTTGCAGCCTTACCACAGCTGAGCAGTACAGAAACCTAACAGGGAAACAAATTTTTGGCTAACCAGGACAATAGGGATTTTATGAATTACTTTCTGGAAGCAGAGGCCTCTTGCTTGTTGTGTAATGCTTCCATCAGAAGTGGTACAGTTCTACAGATGTGGCTGCAGCAGCTGCTTTGAAGCTGCTGGTGGTCTGCAGCCTGTGGATCACTGGTGGGACAGACTATAACAGCTCTGCCCCCTCTGTCAGAGCAACCCTATTAGGACCCCTTAATCGGCAGGTGTTGGATACCATGGGAAGGCTCTTCTAAGGGTGGCATGTTCAGTCATGCCAGTGTGTATTTTCAGTATTGAAAAGTATTCTGCATACTGCACAATGTTGTGTAGAGTCCAATAACCTTGTGTAGAGCTTCACCTCTTCAAAGCCTGACCTAGCAGGTGAAGGGTTAAGAATTTACCAGCTGTTTGCAATGAGCTAATCCTTTGTGAAACTTTCTCTTACAGTTTTTGAGAATGCCTACCAATGTCTGAAATGAATAAGAATGTAGAATAATTCAGGTTTGAAGGAACCACTGGAAGTCATTTAAGTCTGGTTAGCTCAAGCTGCTCAGGAGCTCGTCCACTGGAGTTTTACACATCTCCAAAGATGGAGATTCTGTAATCTGCTACCATGTTTGATCACCCTCATGGTGAAAGTGGTTTTCCTTATATCTGTTGTATATGTTATTATCTGTGGTCTTCTAAGGCTGGCTAAAGGCTATGTCTCATCTTAACGCTGCAGTTTAACTGGATCTGTAACAGACAGTGAATCTAAAATACATTTGTGAGTACCTCTGTATAACAAGTGAAGTTGAAAGAAATACTTTCTTCCAGAGTCACACGGGAAAAGGTTTTCTTGTGTTTCTGATGTTACTCGCAAACCTTGAAGCTCCTCTCACCCCTGAAAAAACAAAGCAAACATAAAACTGGATTCATCTTCTAAAGCAGGGGGCGATGGGGTCCATCGCTATGATTCCATGTAAGCGATTACCTTCAATGCACTAGAGTTGTAAAAGCAGCACGTGTGTCCCTCGTCCTGCTTTATCCTAAAATGCCGCCTGAGATAAGGGTGCGATGGCTCAAGGGCAAGAGCAGTTAATGGAGCTTTATTGTACGTTTCCCTTAGCACTGAGAAATGACACACGGCAGGAGGAGTTTGACACTGCGCAGTTGCTGAAGATATACAGCTTTCCTTATTTATCCAGGGAAGAAAGTGGCATTATTTTGATATGACCATTGTTTGGAATTCCAGCTATTTAAGTAGAGATAGAAGATACAATGGGCTTATTAATACTTTTAAGATAACTTAAATCACGGTGCAACTGTGCAGGCAAATAACAGGAACTAAAGAGGAAGGGGGGGAAGAAAATACTTGCAATCTTCGACTTCCCTCCAGCATTTCCCAGATGAATTCTGTATCAGGCTGCTGGAACAGCTTCACCCCTGAATCAGGGTACAGATACACGGGGGAAAAAAAAAGAAATATACTGAGCACAGGCTATTCAGAAATTTGCCTGAAATATTTACTCCTAAAAATCTGGTGTTAGTGTTACAAACTTCCTTTACTTATTTACCTGTTGCTACATCTACAATTTAAGATGATGGATATAAATGAAGCGACATAGGTATGAATACGTTACAATATTTAATTATTAAGTTTGTAGCAGCTTTAAATGTGAATATTTCCTGGACCTCCACCAACCCGACTCTCTCTCAAGTACTCTGCCTGCACGGGTGTGCTAATGCTCCAAACTTCCTTATTTATGGTTCTCCTAAATGTGGGAAAACAGACCTTCAGTTCCTGCCTTCTAATAAAGTCAGAGCACTACAGCTTTACAGCTGTTTCGTCCCCTTCCGAGATGCCCCCTCTCTCTTTGTAGTGGGCTGTGGATCCCTTTCCTTAATGTTATTCTCACAGCCCAGGAAATGTCCCCACTTTCCTCTTCAAGCTTACGCTTTCCTGTTGCCCAAAAAGATGATGTAGGGAAACTTCCATCCCCGCTGTATTTTATCTATAACCAACAGATGCTGGGTCTGTGGGTATAAATGGTAATTTTCTTGTTTGTTCCAGTGCAAGATTGTTTCCTTAACGTGAAATAGCAGATACTTGCTCTATTTTCATTGAAATGTTGAAAAAAATATATTTCTGGGGGTTTGGTTTGTTTGTTGGGTTTTCTTGGGTAAAGTTCGTATTAGTCTGGTAAAATTTTTGAAAACCTTCATTTATTCTTCCCTTTTCCCTTGTTCTAATACTCAAACACTAGTTGTCTTTTAGTCCTTGATATTATCGTGGAATTTTTTTTTTTTTTTTACATGAACTATATTTCCCTCAGCCTTTCAAGTCAACAGAACTGGATACATTACCCAAACTGAGAGTAGCAGGCTACTTCATGACAAGTTGCAGGGCTTACACAGGGAACTTCTTGGGAAAGGATAGACATGTGCTATAACGGGATATATACAACCGTGACCTGTAATCTGCCAGGTTGAATACATGAGCCTAAAAAGGCTGTAAGGAGTCCATGATGTTTGCATGATTCATGGCGAGTTGTGCAGGTTCATGAAGTGACGATGAGACATTGCATGCCTTTGTCTTGGTTTCTCTGCTCCTTGCTTGTAAAAAAAAAAATTAAAAATCTCACTTGCTTTTTCCTGTGGAGGTGGGAGTGAGAATGGCACTGTTTGCAAGGGACATGACACCAGCATTAGCTCAGGGTGGAGTTCATGGATGTCAGCCTGTAGAAAGGGTGCAGAGGTGGAGGACGGTGCAAAAGGGGACTGAAATGACCAGGGGACATGAAGGTGGCAGGGTCTATCACCAAGTGAGGTTCACAGCCTGACTGTAAATGACTCCTGCACATCTCTGGCCTAGCAGATAGCCACAGTTCTCACTGCTAAAATGTGTCCATCTCTCAACCAACTACTCTGAAAGATTTTCTGACTCCTCTAATAGCAGAGACTCAATAAGCCATGTAACTGCCCAACTTTGTCTGCACAAAGGCAGTTGGAGGCTGTGTTAGGTGCATTAATCTCCATGGGAGGGAAGAAATAGCTGAAGAATTGACCTGAACAGAGTTGCTTTCCTTCATCAAGTGCTTTGTAATCTCTGTTCCTTGGGAACTGGAAGCTGGGTGTCAGTGACAGCAGCCCTGCAGACGAGGAGCCTCGAACTATGGGCGAGCCCTTGCCTTTTTCCTGCTCTTTTGTTATCGAAGTTGGAAGGACTCATTCAAAGTGTCATCATACATCAACAGCACTGGGGACTCCAGAGGGTGGATGTATATTTCTTCTTGACGTGACTCTCTGGGTTTAATTCCTGCACTATGAAGGATGGCAGGAACTGGAACCCAGGGAGATGCAGCTCACAGCTCTGCATCACCCCATGTGAGCGTCATCCCATGGGGGATGCATGGCTGCGAGCTCCATCTCCTGAAGTATTTCACCACTTACCAGGCAAGACTTACACAATTGCACAAAAGGGACTCTCCAGTCCTCTTCCCTCCCTCCACAAGTCTTGACTGCCGTTGCCAGCTAGGGTGCTCACAGCCACTTCATGAGCAACTGCTGTCATCGCTACTGTTAAATAGCTTGATTACTTGTTCCCTGCCCCCCCCCCCGACTTTAATTGTGACGTTTCTAAAAGATTTCTTAGAACTCCTTCACACTTCTCAAAGCCTCTTCAGAACTAAAAAAGTGGGAGGTGTCTTTTTCCTCCCCAACAGAGTTATCATTTCTACCCACTTTAGTCTCCCCTCTTGTCCTGCTCTGACTTACTGAGTTTTAGGAAATATCAAACTCCTTTTAGAGGACAGGACAACAGATTTTATTTGACCTGTGAACTTAAATGAGGAAATGCAGATCAGCTCAGGAAGCTTCCCTGGGTGTTTCTTAAATTTTCTAGTTACTGCTTAGCCCATACAAACCTCACGGCTAGAGTGTAAATATTTTGAGGGTTAAAAGCTGATAGTGAGAGACTGCCTCTGCTTAGAACAAGTGTGCTATTAAACATGCTTCAGATCTTGCAGATTTAATAATGCAGTTAACGTCATCCATAAAGTTGATCCCCACTTCAGTTCTGCAAAAAAAAATTCTCTAGGAGCTGTCTCACTTCACTGTTGAATGCTGCGAGGAGGTGGGGGTGGAGGTTTATAGAGAGGAAGAGGAGGAGTGGAAGCTTGCAGGGCCCAGCTGGCAGATGGGGCTCTACCAGCTGTCACCGAACGATGCTGATCCCAAGGGAAAGCTCGGAGGGAAGCTCTGGGCGCCAACCAGAATAATGTGTGTGTGAGTCCAGCGAGAAGAGGGACAGGGTGACACTGGCAGTTTCTTTGGCCAGAGCATGGCCTCCCAAGGCAATTACAGTGCTGGCGTACATGGAGCAGCCAACCGACATCTCTTTGCCACATATAAGGGCTGCACCTGCGCTGATGTGGTGGGCAGTGCAAAGGGAGATGCAGTGGGTGCTGAGGACCTGACCTTGTGCTATGCGTGTCTTCTGGGCTTTACTCTGGACTACCTCTTGTCTGCTCCTGCAGCCTAAGCTCACCTTGGTGACAGGAGCAGACCAGCTGGTTTAGTTTCATCCCGGAGCACACCAGTCTGGGTGCCTTGAGGCGGCTCTGCAGTGTGAATTGAAGTGCAGGAGTCGGGGACAACCAGAGGGTTTGCTTCAAAAGTGGGAGCAAGACAGGTGGTTGCTCTGTGAACTCCTCTTGTCATTGCTGCTCTGTCTCTTCTGGGTTTTTTAGCCCTATGTGCTGAGCTTCCCTGCTCTTCAAGCTGTCTCTGTGTGCTACCATTTTGCTAAATCCCTAGTGGAGAAAAGATGTTTGCGTTGGTTTCATCCATGCATGTGGAGGATGAAGCAAACCTCTCATGCTCACAGTACGAAGGACTATATATTACAAAATCTCTTGGCTTAATTTTTAATGTTCTTCTCTCAACCCTAGTGCTCCCTTGTTTCCCTTTGCTCATGAGCAGGCATTTTCACCACTTAAACATTACCACAGCGTGCTTTCTAAAGGAGTCCCAAATGCGAAGCTGGTCCAGCAGGTCAAAGGTTGGTTTCAGGAAATCCCTGATCTTACTAGCACTAACATGAAAAAATAAGGTAAATTCAAATTCATGATCACATTTGCTCTTCAAGTGTCTGGTCTATGAGTGTAGGTGTGTGCAGAGAACATCGTTATGAGTCAGTAGGAACTTTTTTTTGGTACAGATTAAGAATGAAGATGATGACACTTGTTAAAAGAAAACAGTGAGCTTTTTGTTACTGTTGCTTTATACATTTCACATTATCATGGCTGTCTGCAAATTTAACTCCTCAGTGTGCTTGCTGATGTGATGTGCTTTGGATGCTCTTCTCGTTCTATGCACTTCACTATTTATGTGGTTCTCCCCCTTCTCTCTGTGCCAGCTGACCACCACCAGCCAGGACCGGAGCGGTGTTTAGGTCAAATGGAAACATACTTCTGCTGTTATTGCACTTGCCAGTGCTGTTTAAAGATTTTATTCCAGCAGCTTTACTATTAGAAACAGCATACTCTGCCAGTGCTATTTTGGGACCCAGGAAATTAGAAATTAACTGACTTCAGTGTGTTACCTGCAACCACCTCCTCTTGCTCCCACTCTTCAGCTCTTGGCTAAGGGGTGACAGTTGCAACTGTGTCTGAGTTTTTTGCTGAGAGCTGAATCACAGAGAATATTCCCTTTTCTGTCTTGCGACATCTCAATAAATTGTCTTCCTGATTTTTATTTCTAATACATTATTTATGCGTGTGTAAGAAATCACTAAAATACTGACACTGCTCAGGTGCACTTCGTGTGTAAGGAAATGTAATATTAAATATTTAATGATGTTATTTAAGAACCAAATTCATGTTCATGTAGCGCCATCTATCACCGAGCCTTTGTAGCTGCACACGACAATGGTGCATTTTATTTTTAGAGAACTAACATAACTCTTGGCAGCACTTAAAAGCACTTTTTCTTTAGGGGAAGAAAAAAAAAAAGGTTGCATAGCTCATATTTTGCAGGGTGTTTAGCAATGCTGCATCCATCTATTTACACAGCAAGTCAGTTAGTTTGGTGAAGCTTATCTGTGCACATACGTGGAGACCAGACTCGCAAAGAAATCAGAGACTTATTTTGACTTGTCATGGAGTTGAAACTCTCCACCTTTTCTTACCAATCTCAGGTTAGAGGTGGATGGAGCTGAGAAACACATACTGAGCTGTGCTCCTGACTTCAGCATAGTGCCGTTGACCCCTGTATCCACATAATAATAATAAAAAAAAGACAGACAATTTTGTATGAGTGCAACAAAGGGTTTCCTGCTCCTTGTACCTTTTTGACTTACATGTTCAGTCCCAGCCTCGGGTTTGTTCTTATTTTTCCAAACTTTTATCCCAGTTGACTGCTGGGGTCTGAGCACGTGTCTGATGTTTCCAGGGGAGGTGGCCTCGTGTGAGAGCGCAGCGTGTACAGTTCACAGCGCTTGCCTGCTGGGGATGTGCCTCCTGCATTTCAGGAGGCTCAGACTTATTCCCAATAACCTTCCAGAGGTGTTTTCCAAGCTGCTATCAGGGAGGCTTGTACACTGCCAGGCATTCATCATTGCACGCTTAGTAAATGACTGGCATGCAGAAGTCATGGGTGATGTATTAACTCTCTGGTGTTAATAATTTGGTGAATATAGCTACCAGTGCCAAATATTTATATCCCACGACACTACTGTTGGAACATTTTGAGGAAATCCTCTGCAATGTGAAAATGTACTAATATTTTTTTCCAAAGTCTTCAGATAAAGTTTGCCTACTTCATCATTATCTGCCAGAGGCCATATGAAATCACAGTTGGATTGGCTTGAACTCAAAGCTGAATCAAAATGGGTGATATTTTTGTTTGTTTTCCACAAACTTAGAGGCAAAGAATTAGACGAATCTAAGCAAATGAAACAGTGGGCTGAAACCCCCATTCACAGTAAGAAAGGTAAAAGTTGGGTTGCAGAAGCTGCTGTAGGGTGACCCCATAAACAAGAGCACAGTTTCGGTCATGTGTGCATGCTTGCAGCTTGGTGAGACCCTAACATCGGTGAGACCCTAACATCATGTCTTCTCTTCTCCTGCAGTAAAGCCCCAGGTAAGTGAGAGCAGAGCAGCTCTGCTGGGGGGCAGGACACGGGGCTCGACACAGAGCATGCCTGGAAGAACCGCACCTCACGCATTTTCATCTGCCAGAGACTTTCATGCTGTAAGCTTTGCCTGTGACAAAGTTAGTAAGTTTGGCCTTAAGAACTTTATTTTGATTTTTTGAGTAATTGTGGAAGGCCAGGAGAAGAAAGGGGCATGAATATTTGCTTAATAGCTATTTGCTTATCAAGACTGTGCATATTTGTGTACGCGTGCACACAGGCTGGGAAGCAGGGAGGTTTTTGAGTATTCCTGGCTGTTACCTGGTGGTGGTTGTGTTGCTTAACTCCTCTCCATGCAGCAAAAGGAGTTCAGAACAGAATGGAGCAGCAGCACGGGTTTTTAGCCTTATTGCAGCATCCACGCTGGCAGATCTGTCCGCACTGAATGAAGATAGCCCCTTGCATCATCTCTGGAGCTAATTCCCTCTGGCAGAGCATTTGGGGAAGTGTGAGAGGACGCGTGAGCTGCCTGATGCAGCTCCTCCATGGAGCCAGCTCCAGAAATGGGGAACGTGACTCAGAGGGCACTCTCTGTAACTGCATCGCTCTGCTGCACAAAGCCAAGCTGTTTCTTTCCTCCCATTTCTTCTCCCCCTTTCCCCACTGCAGTAGAGGACCACCCCCTTGCAGTTAGGAGGTGGGCAGCCTGGGGCAGAGCCACCTGCTTTGCCTGTGCAGGGCACAGAGGTCTCCAAATTGCTGGGAACAGCCCTCTCCAGCAAAGGCAAAGCCTGTCCCTGGTGTGGGCAGGGACACGTTGTGAGAAAAGGCAGCAAAGCTTTTAAAACCTATCTGTATGAGGCAGGTGCTAAATATGTCACACGTCTCCTGGCCGAGCAATGCTTTTAAACACATGCTGACTTTAAGCAGGTTAATGACACGCTCCCCGATGTGTGTGGCAGAGTAGAAATGCTCTTCCTTGCACCAATATAATTAAGTCTGCCCTTGAGTGCTTCTCTCAGACAGTCCTTTATATATCACTGGAAGGCCCACAGGTAGCATGATGTTATAGGCAAACAAGAACCAGAACCAAAAAATGGCTTACAAAGCAATAATAACAACAGATATTCCCGGCAGTGATTAAATAATGCGGGTTTACTACCACGGGCTCCCTTTTCTCCTGTCCAGCTGACTGCACCGTTAAATGCAATAATGAATATTTAGCTTTGCTGGTGAGGGATCGTCCTGATGGATGGCCTGAGGCTCTTGCAGTGATTTGGGCACGAGCTGCGGTCCTGCCCATTGGCAGAGGCCAGCACAGACCTGCGAGCTGCCCGGCCACCAGCTGGCAGCTGCTCACTGGTTTCAGGCTCCCTTCCCGGAGCAGTAGAGGAGGCTGTGATTTCTTTATCTCTGGAAAAGGGCTTTTGAACATGTGAGAACAGAACTATTATCCAAGCATCCTTAGTTTAAAAGAAAAAAATAAATCCTCACGTCACCAAAAAAGTGTACCGTTCTGGGTTTAATGAAGACTTCTCTTCCCCATCCCCCCTCAAAGTGGATGCTATACAGTTTAAATTATGTATGGTCTTATTACAGAATAATCAGTGCTAAGTACATATGCATACACAGAGCACAATAAATTATGTATCTTCCCTTAATATTTCATGAATAAGAGGCATGACAGGTATTTATTTCATTTAGACCTGAGTTCAAGAGAGCATTTAAACATATTTCTATTTTTAAGTCCATGAATCATCATAATGGGACTGTTCAGATGCTTTCAGTTAGATATATACTTAACAACCTTGCTGAATTTGAGCCATAATGATAATCAGATTAATATTTTGAACCTGTGCCCAAGGAAGCCAATGGGAGCCATTTCATCAATTTTACTAGGCTCTTGGAGTAGGATTAATTTTTTAATATATGTGTGTGTGCATATATATATATATTTAATGAAGGAAAAGTCAAGGTAGAGCTCCACTGAGAAATCAGAATCCGTCTGAGCCTGGAGTCACCTTATATCGTTATGGATTTCACTAGCAATCCGAGAAATGAAAGCAAGCTATCTCAAAGTGCCACCAGCAGCTGATTAGTCATTCCTCTCTTGCCCAGGGTATGCCACGCTGAAGGCTGGACAATCCCCCTGCCCTCGTGTGTGAGGCAGCATCCTTCGGGTAACAGGAACCCATTTTTACTTAATGAAGTTATAAGGATTTTCTTCTGTTCTGCAAGATATGGGGAAAATAAATTTTTATAGGATGAAATGTTCAGAAGCACTTCCATGACACAAGGACTTAAATCTCACGGACAGTCCAAAAGACTCAGGGCTCTGACTGAACAGAGGCCTTAGCCTGGACCAGCTGCTAAGATTAGGACTTCTAGCTGTTTCCCTGTGCAGATGTCCAGGCTGCTGGTGAATGAGCTCAAGCACCATAACAGTTTACATTTTGGCCATTTTTCTTATCTTTAACCTGCAGGTTTCAACTACGTGTTTTGTCTTCTCTAAGACAACTGTTGAGATACATCTATGTCTTTAATGGAGAGGTCAGAAAGGATCAGTAAGCCTGATCAAGAAAGCAGTTGCATTAAATAGGTCATTTAATTTGGCCCTAATTGTAACACTAAGGAAGCTGTACTTTCTAGAATGAATCTGCCATACAAACATTAGCACAAATCTTTTTTTTCTTTCTTTTTTTTGTAGAAAAAATTCAGGTCACAACACTTGCGACCCTGCTTTGAGTCTTGCATTTCTTCCCCAGCGTGTATCCAAAATTTCACTCCGGAGAATGCGGCTGCAGTAATATCACCTACAGGAAACCACAGAAGAAAGCCCAGGCTGCAGAGGGCTGCTGCTCCGCACAGAGCCCTCGGCGCAGCCAAAGAGGCGTCTCGAGCCAGGTGCTCCTTGCAGGGAGGACATGGCTCTTCCTCGCGTGCTGTGCACAAACGTTCATCACTTGGCACAGGGAAGGACCAAACAGGGAACATACAGGCATCACCTAAAAGCCCAGTGGACTGATTTACACTAAATAACCTTTTCTTTTCTTGCCCTTTTTTTCGCTCTCTCTCCAGGACATAGGCAAAGGTGGTGGTTTTATCTTTCATGTTTGCAAACTACAGTATGGCTGTGTTTTTCTCTTGAGCTTTTCCTGTGCAAGTAATAATAATGGTTAATGTTTTCCTCTGAAAGCACCCTATGTGAACTGGCTCTTACAAAAGTAAATTAAATAGCCGGGGGTTTATTGTTATTACCATTATTTATTAATAGAAAGCTGTATTTGGCTTTTGTTTATTTTTAAAACCCAGTGTTTATAGTTGAGTCTGTATGTTGGCTTACACATTAACATGGATGCAAATGTTGAGTCATTCTGGGTAAAACATCACCTCTAATAGATCTTTAACATTGTTGTGCTTTGCTTCCACAAGGTGTTTTTGCACTGAACTGAGAAAATCAGTCCAGACCTTATCTACAGTGCTAAAGTTTCAGAGTTGATTTTTTTTTCTGGCTGCTGTAAGAACCAGGTTATACTGGGGTGGTTTGTTGTGTGTTAGGAAAGAAGCGATTTTCGAATTGTGGTCATCAAATTCTGAACGTCTGATGGGTCCCAAGCCCTCTGCCTCAAAAACTCTGCCTTTGTATTGCTCAGCTATAACTTCTGAGATCCAAAAATAATCAGTCTACTGAGACTAAATGTTTTTTAGTTGGATGGGTCGCATTAATGTGATTTAAATGATGATATGGCAATGTTTAATCTATTTCATCTTCTCTATTCTTTTTATTTCCTCAGAAAACCCAGAGAGTGCTATTTATCGTCTCATTTGGAAAGGGAAGAAAGTTAAAGTTAATTATTTTTCACTTATCTGGAAGGGTTTAGAATTTGGGGAGTTCACTGAGTAGCAAACATTTAGTAGGTCCCCATATCAAGCCACAACTTTCTTTAATTCATTTCTGTAGATTAAAATTTTTCGGTTTTGATTTTTATGGATTTATTTCATATGTCAATAGCTGTTAAACATCTTGCAAGGAGAAAATCTCAGATGATATCTGTTTGTAGATACAGTCCTTTTTACGTGGAGCAAAATACAAAGGCCTGTAAGCAAGCCAATATTTGATCGTATGATCTAGCAGCATCAAAATTTAGTTACAGCTCCCTTTAATAAAATATATTTCGAGTTTTATACGATAATTCTAAAGTTAGATCACACCACACCTTATGGCTGTCAGTCACTTCATGAGATGAGTCAAGAGCCTTGCATATTTACTGCAGAAATGCCCTTTTATTTCTGCTCTGAGGTTATTAGTTGAAAAGACTTTTTGAGAAATGGCTAAACTTGATACCTTGTTTAAATCAATTTTTTTTTACAGTTTCCCTTCTAATAAAAGAATTGCTGTGGCTGTTTCAGACCAGCAGATAGGCAGCGTAATGGGAAGTCCTGAATGCTTAGGGAAAGAGTATGAGAAGCAGAGAGAGTTTATGGAGGTCCTGCTGGTGGTACCCCCGTGCAGCAGCTGTCTGCTCAGAGGTGCCTGGGGGTGAGGTACCTGACCCCAGGCCTGCAGTAGCTGCCTGTAGACCAATCCCCCATGAATCTGTCTATACCTTCTTTGAACCCATGTAGGTTTTTCACCTTCATGGAGTCCTCTGTCAGTGAGTTCTGCAAATCAGCTGCATCTGTCCCCATAAAGATGTCTCCTGCTAGGCAGAGAGTAGCCTGAGGGTAATGTCCCTGGTAGAGCCTGTGTAAATCCTGATGGAAAGCAGGGAGAGCTGCTCAGTCATTGATGATAACGTCAGTTCCTAAATTTGGGCTTAAGACTCGAGCTTTCGGCACAGATAATAGGAAGCTTTTGTGATTTTCACAGCAAGAATTAACTAAGAATTTCATGTCTGAGAAGGTGTGAGGGACAAAGATTAATTCTAATGAGTGGTAAAATACGGCATCGGGTTGGAAACCTCTCTGGTTCTGCATCTGCTACCAAGTCGCTGTGCAACCTTGACATGCCCACCCATCTCCGTCTGAGAAGGAGATAGAAATGTTACTATTGACCTAAAAATGACAGATCTCCCAGCAGGTGGGCACAGGCAACCTGGCACACTGATGTCTTTGTCCTCACAGCAGCTTTGGAGGACGAGATTGTGGCTTGGTGACCCTCGCTTCCAGCCTGGCATGCTAACTACTGAGCTGCTGTGTCTGTCCGGCCAGCCCTTTCGTAGAGCACAAGTGCGATGTGAGGCTTAATTCTTAAATGCCTGTAAATGTTTTAAGAAAAGCAGAGTGAAGGTGATGTTAGAAGAGAAGCGCAATAGCCTGTTGGGCAGCAGCAGCTGGAATATCTCAATGCTGCAGTTATATTTGATGGTGCATGTACTTTGCCTCAGGAATGCTGCCAAATAGCACTTTATTCCTACCTCAGAGCTCTATGCAGATGAAAAATGTTAATTTCCATGCTTTTTTAGCCAAAAAGTGCCTGCAGGTCTTTATACAGCTTAACCAGGCAATGACTAAGGCCTGACTTGGAGCAAAAAGCACTGTCGGGGTTGATGTTCATGCACAGTCAGGGCTTTACCAAGTGGCTCTGACAAGAGTGAAGGTAGAAGTGGTGCTTCCCCAGCCAACTCCCCCAGGACTAAATGACAGAATTTCAGTCTGACCCCCCACTTCATGGCCCCAGGAAGGGGCAGCTTCCTCTTAAATGCTTGTTTATGTTAACAGAGGGTTTTTTTTTTACTTCATCATGATTCCTCTTTAGTCTCTGTGTCAGGTGTGGTAGTTCTAGGACCAGCTGTGGTTGGATACGGATTTTCTCCTAGTCTGAGTGTTAGGAAAGCTTTCCCATCTGTATTTCTTTAACCTTGCTGATGCTCTTCCATTTTTTTCTTTTCCCAGCAAATGGAAGGCCCTGAATTCCCAGCCCTGCAGATCACTTTTCTAGGTTTGTTTCTCAGTCACAGTGAGTGTAGACCTGCTGTCCTAATCTCACCTGCTGATTCTCATTTCTTTTGGGGTTGATCTGAAGGCAGTAGAGGTTTTCCCAGGATGGTTAACACACCCAGCTTCAAAGTATTACCTTCCTCCTGAATTGCTTCCGCATACACCACCTGCCACCAGACAATCTTGCCACATCCTCATCCGTGCACAGGTAGGCTTATTTTTCCCCTCCCTGTGTCACCAGCTCTCTCCTCTGCAGCACCCATAGTGTTTGCAGGCAGCCCTGCCTGGTCATTGCCTCGTTTCCCATCTCTTTTCAGTCCGAATTTCTTTAGCCAAGCACAGTAAGGATTAGCTGGTACCAGCAATCCGGAGGTGGTTGAGAGGATAGGTTTCCTGCAGGATAACTTGCCCTTGCCACATCGTTTGGGCTGCCCAGCTGAGGTTACTGTTGCTTAGCTACAAGACTTTATAATAAGAGCCTGAGGCATAGCAGAGCGGGCACTGAAGCATTTCAAATACAACAAGACCCAAAGGATGCTCATCAATGTATGTGCAGGAATATTACAGATCCTGAATGCTGAGCTTTTAGCAACCATGACTGTTAGCTTTTAGGTTACATGGCTCTGGTTGTCACTAGCTTGGCTTTTGCTGGAGCTGGGTTGTTTGCAAACTGTGGCCAGAGACACTGATTTTAAGGAATGTGTGTGTTTGGGGGGAAAATATTGAATCAAGGCCCTTGAAAGAGGGAAATGAGGTCAGAGAGGAGCTCCTTGGGGGTTTCGGTCAGGAAAAACTCTGATTGACAGAGTTAAGCCCTGGTTACTGGAGTCAGGTTACACGATGCATTATCAATGTGAATTGTAGAACTGGCCATACACATTGTGTAAGTATCGATCTGTGTCTGCAACAGCGATGCCTTTCAGCTTTTCCCTGCCAACTTGCATAGGTGACTTCTTTTATACCTCTACAAACTGTGATTGCATTTTTGCAGTGTCATGAAAATGAATGCCATTGATTGCCCAGGACACGTCTTTCATTCCCAGAGCAGTTACATGTGAAAGACAACAGCGTTGTGTTTCCAGCAACATTAATTAATAGTCTGGAGGTGAATACTCAGCTCGACAGCTGAATTTAATAGCAGTTCACCTGAATGGAGGGGAAGGTTCCTCTGAACTTCCAGCAGAATCTGGTAGGACTCATGCTTCATCTCTCTGTGGTGATTGTGGCCACGGTTTGTGTGGAAAGGTAGCGTGGGGAAAGCTTTTCTTGAGTTTCAGCTGCCTTTAGTGTGAGTCAGCAATGGGAAACAAAGAAAAGAGCCAGCAGCTTGACAGTGCTGGACGGTCCCCAGAGTGAAGCCATGAGGAGAGGCTGGAACGGCTTCCTGCTTAAGCAGCTTCTTTGGAGTAACTGGCTGCATTGGTCCATAGCTGGAAAGCAACCAAATCCTGAACTGCATCTCCGGCATGATGCCAGACCAAGGGGATCTACAGGAGGGGCATAGATTGCAGTTTTGGCTTTCTGTTTATCTTCTGCATCTCCAGAGATTTCTCTTGGTGCTTGTGTTACAGATGTGAACCTGGGAAGACACCACAGTTCACCACAGAATGCGTCAACTCCGTTTTCTCTGTTTTATGGCAGGGAAAAAACATGAATGAAACCTGAATGGTTAAGAAGAGAGGAGTTCGCTGTAAAATGTTGTGCACTGGATTTCTGGTTCATGTATAGTGACACAGCCCTACTGAGAAAAGGTACACCGAGGGTGACCTCACATCGTTGTTATTTCTTGTCGTTAATAGGTATTTAACTTAAGCATCTATGTAAGCAGTGAGGAACAACCCTGCCCTGTGAAAGTTTTAGTGCTTTTTGACCCCCCAACTCAAAAGCAAGGAAAGTACTTCATGAAACACATGGTGATGTGCCTAATCTCAATAGAGCTCCCTCTAGAACAAGGCAAACGCCAAAAATTCATGATCAAGTGGGACAGCCTTGTGTTGTTGCCTAATAAAATCCTGCATTAATGCATGGGAATTCAGCTCACAGGGATTTGTGCCATATATATATTTAATTTATGGGGTTGTTCTAACACCAACAAAAAAGGCAAAGTTTGAAAATAGCCTGGATCACTGCCTGGCTTTTTACTTGATTTCCTGTGTATTCACTTGCCTGACACTTCTAAACCTGTTTTGCCTCTCACTTAGCAGTGAAGTTGTGCCCAGGTAAAGGTCACATATACTAAATATTAGTTTTGTAATGCAAATCCATTGCTAGGTTCCAGGGTATTGCACAAAGCAAGCTACTCTTCCGTGTTATGTTGTCTATTGATCACTCCTTTTTGGCTTTTATCCTTGTTGTTGTTCGTTTTCCTGGCTCTTGCGGAAAGTGATGCCAGGACATTAGGAAACTGAATTATTAAACCTTCATATTGATTTTTCTTGACCATATAACTGACATTACCATGTGAGGACCCTTGCCTTGAGCTATGCGGAGGGGGTTTTGATAAGCACTTGACAGCTCTCTTCGCTCTTTTGCTTCGTTACCATCCCCCTCTTTACTACCCCATCATTTCCAAGGGGAGGAGATTCTGAAAACCATTATGTGCAGTCATTTCGTTTCACTGTCAAGATCCCTTTGCTAGCAGCCACACAAATGACGGGATTTTTCTTTCTTTTCGCTCTGGAGGTACACAAACAGATCAGCCCATTTGCTAACTGCCTCAGCGCTGACACCACGGTATCCATGGCAACACACCAGCCTGCGCAAGCATCCACACACGCTTTGAAAACCAGAAATACCGAGTGATGACAAGGAGTCGCTTGAGACAATGGATGTTTATAGGTGTCAAAACCACCTGAAATACTTCTCTCTCCACCCATCAGCTCCTTGATTATAACGTGTTTAAGGTTTATCTTGCAGGTCCTTTGTCAGAATACAAGATTCAAGGCAGAATTAATCCCTGTTTTGATCCCCCCCCACATTCAAATCACTGGCTGAGGCACCTTATGGGAATAAGCACCCCAGGCTCCACTGTTGACTTTCCTCTTTGAACCGGGTTGAAGTACAGGTTCTTCAAATGATAAAATCCAAAGTTGTAATAGAAAAAGAAGTAGCCTACGTCAACCCAGCTAACGCATGTAGCTGTGTGACTGCAAGGCTGAGAGGTGATTTGCCCCATCACTTTGCATGAACTACTGCTTTCCTGTAGTGACAATAGATTTCGTAAGATGCGATCAACCATTTTTGGGGGACATTTTTACATAACTTTATCCACCTGCTGGCATAGCAGAGACTACGCTACTGTGTTTACAGCTGCTGGTCTTCACCAGTCCCGTGGGTTCTTCAGCTCTGCTTTCAGGAGATAACATTCAGGCGCTCAGGCTGCATTTCCAAAGCTGGTTGCAGCAAACCTATCAGTTCATTTAACCAGGTGTTTACATGCTAAAACATCTGTAATTCAGATTGGGTAACTGCACATGGACTACTGATTTGTCCAGCTAGATAACTGTGGGCAAATATATAGGCATAAGCTAGCATGAATTTACAGATGCAACATATGTGCTACCCCTCAGGACTCAACCCCTCATCTTTCATGTACAAAGCAGACCGTTAGAATCACGTGCTGATGATTGACCCTGGATGAGGAGCCGTTTTATAACATAGTGAAGGGGAAGTATTTCTGCCACGCTAAGATGTGATGGGTGTGCTCATTGATCCGGCCATTCTCTAACGTAGACTGGACCACTGCATTTGTTTTTTTGCACAAAAGCTGAGTATGAGGCTGAGTTTGAAGCTTGGTCATGAAAGAGCCCGAGTACATTGATGCTCAACCTCAAGCCATGGTTTTGGTGACAAAATAGTCCCTCATTCTATCATCTGCAATGTCTCCCCTCTCTTAAGAAGTATCATCAGTGGTTTATTCATAGAAAGGCGAAAAGAAATACAAAGCCCAAACCCAAGATGAACTACATTGTCCCATATTGTGGTGTTAACTTGATTAGGATAATCTGCTTTTAGCTGATAATTTAAGCTTTAGGCTTGGAAAATGCAGTAACATTTACATGTTTGAGTATAACAAGAGGAGCATATTAAAAAGCCTTATCAAAATTCCACATTAATAAAACAAGCTATCAGTGCATCAGAGAACTGAAGAGCTTCCATGTGCAAGCATGCAAGCATAGTAATAGATTCCTTCTAAAATCTTGAATCCTCAGTGACTACTGTTGGAAAAATTCACGTTTTCCTCTAGAACAGGAAATGAAACCTCAAAAATAGTATATCCCTCATGTTCTGACCAGTTTGACTGTTCAGTAACTTACACATCATATTTATTTTTAAAAGCAACTTTTTCATATAGTTTTGCTACAGATGCAATGTGTAAAGAGATTTCATTGCTTAAACCTTCATGTGTGTTCTGTTCATGTTCTGTTTCATCTTGTAGGTAGGCAGTGGATGGTTTCATTTTGCCGGTTTTTGGTTTTCTTTCTTTTTTTTAATTTCATTAGAGGACCTAGTAAGACTGAATGGTGCAGTAGTCTTATTCCCACAGCTTTCAGGATGGATAAAGAAGGCAGTCCTTGTACTAGTGCGAAACTAGAGGTGGCAAAACAAACAACCCAAGCTCAAACTTGCATTTATTATTTCCAGGCAATCATCGTTCCCTGTTATAACTAGAAAATATTAAGGCAACAAATCTTGTTTTCCTGGAGAGTTTGGTTTTTTTTTTCTTCTTGTGGAGATGAAGACTTAATAGCGTAACTGTTCCTCTGTACTCCAGAAAATGGGTTAAAGGAGTGAAAATTGGTTTAGGTTAAGAACTTTCTACAGCTGAATCCTGCGGGGATCAGTACTCCCCTCGCTTCCTTTCAAATACATTTACAAAACATCCTTTGAGATGTCTCTAACATGACAAGTCTGACATCCAGCTCTTTCCTCTTCAGCAAAGGAACCAGCCCCATAACCAAGATGTCACAAAGCCTCAGGAGCTGAGAGGAAAAAGCAGCTGGGGTAGGTAAATGACAGGGGAAGAACAACGTTATCTGGGCACAATTTGCTTTCAATCACAGCAGTGAGAAATGGAGCCGTCTGCTGGAGCGCATTCTCTAGTGCAATTCCTGCCTCTGTGCTCCCAAGAGCGGGTGGCACCAGTATTTTGTACCCTCTCTTTGCTTTCAAATTATTCTACTTCTCATGCAGAGACTGACTTTTGACATCAAAAGCATTCAGTAAATTAGAGTGTAGCTCCCTGAAGCTAATTCTTCCATCATAATTCATGTGGGCACCTACAGTCCTTTGGACAAAAAGACCAAAGATAACTACAAAGGCAGCGTTGCTCTAGTACAAGTCATTCCACTGTGGCTAAATCTCACCTTTGCTTCAAGCTTTCCTGTAGCAACCCGAGGCATAAATTTACAAACAGGTAATATCTCCAAATAATCTTTAAAAGGTAAATGTTATCAAATGGGAGACAGGTAGAAAGAGGAGGGCTTTTACAGGGAAATGTTACTATATGACCTGATGAGACACAGTTGAGTTTCTTGTCCAAAACAGACACAAATTGAACATAGTTTGTTATGCAAAGCCAGGGATAAGTACATACAATTTTCAGTGGAAGCTTTAATTTCGCTTAGTGGTTCATAATCAGCTGAAGGAGCTTTTCAGCTCGCCTTTCTTCCTCGTTGCCTCCGTTGGGCACTAGAGGGACCCTGGAGTTTTTCAACCGGTAGAAACATCTCGGCAATGCCGGGGCAGGAGCGCTGCCTTTCCCGGTCACCTTAGCCTGGGTGTTTCCGAGGGGAAAGGGGGCAAAAAACCTGCTCAACTGTTGAACATGCCCAGAGACTGCAAATACCTCCCTGGGGAAAGTGCGTAAAGGGACCATAGCCACACTTTCCATTGCTTCATCCTCCTCCTTGGTGCTCGCAGCTCTTCGCATCGTGGATAAACAAGAGCTGGCTTTGCCTTGGCTCCCCTGTTCGCTCAGCTAGCGCTGTGACATTGGCACCGCGGCTTGAGTCACGCTGCGTTTTTGAGAAATTAAATGTTTCCTTCTCCCGTCTGAAGTGAAGCCAAATACCGGTTAGCAACAATTGCACCTCGATGAACTGTCAGAGGAGTAGCAGTGGTTTGTTATTGTAGCTATATAATAAAAGAAGAATATGTATCGACACAAGTCCCTTTTCAAACGGCCACAGCCACAGTTTCAAATTAATCTGTTCTAAAAAGGGCTATGGACGATGTCATTTCTTTTTCTTTCAGCAGGCAGGCAAAAATCCTCTGTATTTGACTTACCGGACCTCCCTATAGAGATCCATAATTTAGCATGTCACAGCTTTACTATAAAGCTCATCTCTAGTGAGGTTATGTAAAAATCTATTTTTCCTTTATAAAAAAAAATCTTTCCCCACTATCTCTTAGAGAGATGATGCTTTTTGATCTCTGCATGAATATTTCTAATAAAAATATGTGCATGCATTTTAATATCTCTAACATAAATTATAAGAGATTTTCCTGTCTTAAAATGTCTAGTGTCAACACTGTTGCTGAATATTTAATGTAAAGTATAATGTAATTTGACTAGATAATTATCTCAGGGAAAATGGCGAATGCCATGTTGTTTTTCTCTGTGTTTATTTTTCATCATCTTTGATGATTGTTTAAAGGAGAGCTGCAAGTGAATGACTAACTTCCAAGATTCACCTTCCCTCTCTCTCTCTGCAGGCTGCTGCAGAAAAGAGGCAGGCTGCTACCATACTGCATCTGAGATAGAGGCACTGATTCCTCCATGGCACATGGAATATTCTGAGCGTTTCTCCAGTTAGTTATATCACCTCTCTGATCCCTAAGAATGTTTATGGACAGTGCACAGTCTATTTATTGTATGTGGTGTCTTTCCGTTAAGCCATCTCTTCCACAGTACCCATCGCAGTATGTTTCCAACAAAAGTATAAGCTGTCCTTTCCTTTCCTTCCCCCCCCCCTCCCCCCANAAGTGTAACTGTTTCTCCTTGATCAAATCAACTGCTTATTCCCTCTCAGGGCTCCTTCTGATTAGGCTTTATGTAAGCCTGCACTCCTGTTATCTAGGTGGTGAAAGGAAGGGCAAAGTCCTTGTGCTTGGAGGGAGAGCTTCATCAAGGGCTTTGCATGGTGGCGTGAGCCTCCAAGGGGAGGCAGGGAAGAAGACAGCAGGGGAAAGGTGCTGCTGATCCGTGGGATGCTGGGAACGCTGGTGCACATGCCTTGTGCACTAAATGGGTGTCTCTGCTCCTGGCCGTCTGGAAGAAACACTGCCTGCAGCAAATCTGTTTCCTCTGGTAGCATCTCCTCTGGATGGATACGCAACACCGACGGTGAGTAACTGGAGGGGAACGTGACAGCTTTGTCCTCTTGGCAAGATCCTGCTCCCTTTGTGTGCCACTGATTTACAGATGAAATGCTAGAAGAGGGAAGCAGCGGTGGTAGGAGGTTCTCCCAAACCACTTGAGGAGGGCTCAGGAAAAGGACTGGAACGGAAGATGTCTGCAGCCTTGACTCACAGACTCGGACCTTTAACAGAAAAGAAAATTTCCTGTTTTACAAATGCATAAAGATGCTTAACAAAATAATTTTGCATCCCCAAGTCACTTTATTGACATTAACATGGGACTGGAATATAATCCAATGTAGCAGTTGCTGAGGGATGGCCATCTCCATATCACAGCTGAACAAACAGAAGCAATGGCGGGGCCTAAGCTTTCCTCAACCTGCGTTTTGACCACCCAGTCTCAGACTTGCCTGGCCCAAATTATAGGTATGAAACATTGTAGACCACCTGCTAAAGTCCACAGAGAAAAGAGTGCTCAGTACTCCTGAAAATCATGCTTGAAATCAAGCACCTAAAATCAAGGTACCTAAAATTAGTGAGGCTTTAGAAAAAAAAACATAGGCAGAGTACTGGCTCAGAGTGGTGCAGCGAAACGAAACAAAACTGAAATTAGTATTTAAAATTTTTGCACTGCAATATGGGCTACAGTTAGTGTGTATTCTGGGCACCCAAATATAAAGAAGAATAGCAATATTTATCTTTACTGGATCAAAACATAGTACCCGTTTCAAAAACATTTACCAGGCTAATACATACATGAGTACTCAGAATTGCTGGTTAAGATTCCGACAGACTGGCTTTTGCACATTCATTTTTTACAAACGCATTAGACTAATTTGTTTAGGAAATGGAAAAGGTAAGAATCACGTCTTAGTCTTTCATCTCCAGCAAAGAGAACTGAAACAGAGTGATTCTGAGTAGAAAGGGTGAGATGAGCCGATGCTGCAGCTCCACCGCCTCAGCGGCATCGCGTAGAGGGATGACTTTGCCCTTGCCTGCTTTCCTTTCGCCAAAGGAATATGGAAACGGTAGTTGACGTCCTGAGGGGCTGAGGAGGACAGTTCAGTCTGAGAAGCGGGGAAGTGACAAAGTAATAGCGTGTCTTTTATTACCCGATTCCGGTAAATGGCCGGAGAGCTTGGCTCCACACGAGCACAATTTCTAAGTCGGCAGCAGTGCAGTTTCTGAGGTGCTGCAAAAGCAGTTTTTTAAACCTATCTCAGCATTGTTCGTTTTATTTTTCCGGCAGGAAAAGGAGAAATTAGGCTGAGCGGAGACTTGCATGGTTGGAAGACCCAAATGGAATCAGGTGTGGGGGGAGGTTCGGGATGCTTTTCCTCGACGGCGGGGACGATCGACCGCGGGCAGGGCGCCACCGGTTCGGCGGGGGGCTGGGTACAGTGCGGCTGTCACGGAGCGCCTCAGCGCCGGTGCACGAACGTCGCCACGTAAACACCTAACACAGCGCCCTGCCGGACGGCACTGCGCGCTCCGCGGACTCTCGGGAACGGGGCCGCCCCTCACACCTACCGGGGCGGCCGCGGGGCCCCTC